>WBMZ01015050.1:0-79577 GCA_013400975.1 Atrichornis clamosus
TCCCCACAACCCAGGACAAACCTGCTTGCTTTCCTCCTGTAATGCTTCAGACAGTAAACAAATGTTTGGATTTTTGAATCTGCTTTGGAATTTCTGGTTTGCTACAAAAATCATCCCTCTCTTAAAGTTGTTGCCCTTGGTTATACAGAAATGTGATGCTGTTTCTTTCCCATCCAATAAAAAAGTGCTGTTGTTGGAAATGCTACACCCCCATAGTGATAATGAGAGTGTTTCATTCTGCAAATTTGTGAAGATAAAAGACTCACAGTTCTGACCTGTGTGCAAATGGTTGTTAGAAACAAAGTGACTTAGTTCAAGACAGTTTTGGACTGCAACATAGTTTCTGATGAACTGCGACTGTTTCATGTTAAGTTATTCTTGTGCATCTGTCACAGAATGTGGGCATATAGACTTAGTTATTCTAAAGTTTCAGGAGTACAGTTACACTGTGCTATGCATTCCAAGCTCTCTTAGAGCTAAAAGTTTTGTCTTGATTAGTATCTCACTCTAGCCCTTTGTTTCTGCCTACAGCCTCTTTGAGGGTATAAGTATGGTCCTGATGTTTACTGTTTGCTTTGGCAGACAGGAAACTTGAAAACAGTTTTCAGAATTATAGAATATAATGATGGTTTCTGTTTAATCATGTGACTTTGTTTTCTTTTTTTTTTTTTGAACAGCAAACTCAGGGTTGTTGATAGAAGAACAGTAAAAAACATACCCACAGTTTTTTGCTGAGTGTTGGCTTGCACGTCATGAAACATTCCATTTGCTTTGTTTCAGTTAAATGCAGTGGGCCAGTTTTGCCTTACTCTACTTTCATCTTTGCATTTAGTGACACTTCAGTTCCTTTCCTTTATTCTCAAAAATCTCTAGAGAGACTTGATGCTTTTCAAGCATAAACCAAGAGCCTGGATTTTTCTGCCTAAAATATATTAAAAATAGTGTAAATCAAGGATTGACTTGCAAATCAAGTTGTTCAAATCTAGCAGCAAAAGCTGAGTTTACAGTTATAAGTCTCCAAAGTAGTAGAAGCTTTCTTCTTCTTGAAATAAAAGTATGTTCCAGTTGAGAACAGAGGGCAGGTATACCATGGAACTTAACCATTTCTCATCAAAGAGCAAAGAACCCAGTGCTTTTGCTTTCTCTCTGAACCTACACATTACAGTGATAGCTTTTGCCTTTATAATTTATTTCAGCCTTTGATCAATAATGCATAAACTGAAGTCTAGCTACTGACGCGTTCTGCAGTGCTGCTCTTCCTTTTTGCAAGTCTTTGCAATGTAGAGGCATTGTGTGGCTGCTGAAAGCAAGACTTTTTTTTTTATTTTATTCTTCCCTGTTGAGCAACCCAGTGCTGCTATTCCTGGTGTCACATAACATGGCTCCAGCCTTCTTTGCTATTCTCTGGGGAGGGAGCTATACTCTCACCCACATAAGAAAGATATCTGACACAGATAGAAGTCTTGTGAGTAGAATATCCTCCTGCCATGTCTGTATGATTTGTATATTTTTCTGCTTCAGGAAGGGATAAAATCATGGTTGAAGTTGAGAGAAAGAGAACTACAAGTAGAGAGCAGCTACCTAGGAGCAGCATATGAAGAAAAAGAAGCTCAAGCAGTTAATTAATGTTTCAGGAAAATCAAGAACTCACAGCATCTGTAGTTGTGGAGTTAAACCCTGAAGCTTCTGCACAATATCCGTCTTGGTCTAAGAAAAAGTTATAGAAAGGAAAAATAAAGTAAAATGCTGAGTCACAGCAACAGATTATTGTCTCAGTTACTCTAATCATCAAATGGGACTATTGCAAAATATGGAAACCGGTGTGGCCAGTTCTCAGTAGCTGATCAGTCTGCCGTCCTTGGAAATAGGAGCAGCAGTTTGCCTATACTACAGAATCACTTGTACCTATGCTTTCATTGTTTTCTTGGGTTTGAAAGCTCATTTTAAGTAATGATCCTTATGAGAATGTAAACTTTTGGGTATCTAGGTGCAAGTGGCAGAAAATTTTTGTATTTGAAGGTTTTTGAGGTTAAGTATGCCAAGGTGGATTATTTTAAGGCATAGATAATACCTTTTGCAGGTTTTCTTGAAGCAAATCCTAAAAAATAAGCTGTGTCTTTGCCAGAGGAAATGCTTTCAAGGATGTGGATAGCTTCAGGACTATTTAATGTATCTAAAACATATGTGTCTTGTACCTTTTAAGATTCTGAAACTGCCAAAGATGTGACTGAAGACCAATATTGACAGAAGTTAATTTTACATGAGAGACTCATGTTTTAGGCCTTCTTCTTCCTGTGTTATCCACCACTTACTTTTTAGAGGGTAATTCCCAATAAAAGCCTAATTTTAGGTGCCTTCAATTGAAGCGCCTCTTCCAATTCCTGTAGAAGGAAATCTGAGAAGGCTAACCATGTCAGGTTAAGTTTAGTTTTCTGAACAGGTGCCACATACATTTATGAGTAAAATTTGGGTTTGGCAAAAGGAGGAAGAGTACAAGTACTTTAAGCTTTCGAAGTTGTGAAACCATTGTGATGTATAGATGTGGTTTGCTAATGCTTGGGAGCATTGTGCCTCTTACTGGTCACATCTAGGTTTGTTTTCAGTTCTGAATATTAAAAACTCAGCGGGATATAAAAGATAAAACTTCATAACTGCATAAATATGTTACTATTTTCTCAAAGCTTTGCTGAAACCAGAAAAAGCAAGTCTGCATGTCTTCTGTACAATGTTTACTTGACTAAAAGTGAATTCTTGCAGTTAGAATCATCAGTGAAAGACTTGAATTTTTTTTTGCCTTAAATAGTTACATAACCTTGGGGATACATCCTTACTTAGCTTTTTTTCTTTTTCCTTTTCATTATGCCTTTATAGTAAGTAAGCATTAATTCTCACTGTACAAGACTGTTCACTTTGTTTGTGAATAAAGTATAAACACACCACTTAAGTTTTCCAATACTAATTAACAATGTAGGCAAACTTTGAGTTGTAGTGGTATAAGAAAATCTCAAGCCATAAGTAGAACAGACGTTGCAAACCAAACATTTGTTTTGCTAGTGGTGTTGCACTTCCACAGGGACTGATACCAGAATATCTGTATGTTTCTGAAGAGCAGATTCTTTTGTGGACTTCTGGCCATGCTAGTACAACTCTGGGAAGAAACCAAACCTACCTAATGCATAATGAGGGGAGGAGTATGTCATCCAGGATTGGGTAGACCAAGTAGCAAGTTTACCTCTGAAAAAAGGCACTGTACACATACTTTCTTAAAAGAAACCCATGCTTTTTTAAAAGGCAGTGTCATTTGAAACTCTGATGCATATACTTTGCAGCATTTTTGCTTTGAACTTTGTTTGTAGACATCCACTCGTAAGATAATTATATGTGAGAGCCTGAAGTTCTTTTGGGTTATGATGACTCATTCACTGTGAATGTAATGACTAATGTGACATTTCAGTTTATTGTAAAGAAAACAGAACAAATCCTGTTCAAAGACATTCACAGCTTTTCTTCTTTCTTCTGTGAGATTTAGATGTACACTGTATGCATTGTACATCTCAAAATCTCTCCTGCTTAGTCTCTTTGATCCAACTAATTTTGCTAGGAATAAAAGATCTTATTTACTCAGTCACTCCTCTAATTTTAAACTGTTTTTCTAGTTATGTTAGTAGTCAGATGATTCACAAATCTGAGAAGGGAAAACTGCTTTGAGCCTCAAGTGTCTAATTGTTTGTTATATCTTTCTAAAAATCTCACCATTAACTGGTGTGCTTTCTGGTTTGAATGTCTGGATTGAAACACTTTGCATTTGAGTTGTCCAGGTTGCTAAGTGTAAAAGTAATATAACTTCATTTATATCCCTACTCTTTTTGTCTGTATGGAGTATTGATACTGCCCTAGACTTAGCAGAGGAAGAAGGAAATGAAAAAAAAAGAAATGGTGTAAAGAATTAAAATGGTGTCATAAAGGACCGTGTGATGCTCTCTCTTTTTAGTGGGGACCGAAATGATGGTAGCCCACCTCTAAGGTAAATCCCGTGGCTCCATAACTGTCATGCCACCTGTCTCTTCCGAGAGCCAGCACTATGTTAAAGTGTGCACTGGAGCAGTATCACTGGAGGAAAATGAGGACATTCCACCACCATATACTTGGGAGCGCATTGTGATGGCTGGGGTAGATGTTTGGTTTTTTTGGTGGCTTTGGTTGGTTGGTTGGTTGGGTTTTGGTTGTGTTTTGGTTTGGCAGAGGAGGGTTTGAGGGGTTATTTTGGTGGGGGTTTTTTTGTTTGTTTGTTTGGGCTTTTGGGGTGGAATTGTGAGTTCCACTCCACCCTTTGCAGATAAATGAATGTAGGGCATCTCAAACATTTTGTGCATGCATCCCAAAATGAACATTGGTATTGTGCTGTTTTGTAAGTCAGGTGGGGTCAAATCCTGGGATTTAAAAACAGTTTGGAAAAATCTGAGATCAGTTCTCTAAGTAAATTGAATTAATTCATTCCTAAAAGGGTAAATTGGAAACAAGAATATTAACAATTCTGAATTATATCCATGATAGTCATAGCCTGCTTTAGGAAATCGGGGTTTTATTTTAAATACATTATTAAATCAATAAATATATTATGTAGCAAAACAATAAAAAAACCACAAAAACATGTGCGAAGAATATTTTAAATAAAAAGACAAGGATGTGTTATATTATGACAGAAACTGCTGGTATGATCTTAGCAATGATTTGACTTAAGCACTTCTTCTACTGCCTAAAATCTGTACAGTTTATCAGAGAAAATCAAGTTCCCTGTTACTGTTTTGTCTGAGAACTCCACGGTGTATTGAGTAATACAGTATAGATACTTCGAGTATCATATGATGATATTAAAAGAAGGCTCAAAATAGGTGTAATATCAGACTTCACATTTGTCCCATCTAGTGTATGCTAGGACTGCATGACAGAGAATCTCAATCTTGCTATCCTTTGATAGCTTTTTCTTGCGTTTGAGGAAAATATTTATTGATACATATGTCTGTGTAAGTAGTATACTGCTGCAGCATCAGACTGAAAGCATGAATATTCTAACTGCTGTCAATTGTGCGGTTTGGACTTAATTTTAAGACATCTTGGCAAAAGAGAGTTTCTTAATGAGAAGTTGGCAAGAGGATTAAAAGACAGACTTCTGAAGTGTTAATAAGCTCCCGCCAAGCTTGAAAAGCAGCTGAGAAAGAACGAAAATGCTGACATGGAGCCGAGTGGTTTGAGGCTGGTATCACGGGCTAACCAGAAATGGGAATCATCCTCTTGGTAGCCACAAAAACAGTTCAGTGGGGTGGGGATGGGCTGCGAGTCTCTGAACATATTGATGAAGCAGCCTGTGTTTGGTATGGTAAAGCTGTCAGTGAAGAGACCGACTGAGAAGAATGATGTCTTTCTGCAGTGGTGTTTTTTTACCAAAAGATAAATACAAAGAAAATCATGTTCCTCGAAACCGGTGAGTGAGTTTTTCACTCTGATTTTGTGGAACTTTTAGATGATGATTTCAAGTGGCATATGGCTGATTGTGTTGTAGACGGCTAGCAGAAATCAAGTCAAAGCATGATTCTATGATCTGGCAAATCTCTGTCTGTGGAGGTTCTGGCAAGATGATTTCAGTGTTATTACTTAACTATTTCAATGCTTAGTAGAGAGAATAACTAGAAAGAAAATACCTCTGATTCTTGCAGGTTACCTCAAATGATGTCTAAGGTGAATTTGAAACAATGTTCTTCTCTGCTTTGACATCCTGAAACCAACTCACAGTCTCCCCTCACACCAATCAAAAAAGGGCACCAAAAAACCTACATAAAGCAATCTAGGAGATTTGGACTCCCAGAAGAAATTTAGGCACTGGACTTTTGTCTCTTGTCTTTTTCTGCACTATTTTGTTTTTCTTTTAGGCTACTATATTTGGCCTTTTTCCAAAGGAGTTTCCAATTACAGAAAGAGTTCTCTAACAAAGAATGTTTCCAGGGCAGCAGATGTTTCAGTCATTACATAATACTGAGCATGGCTAACCTTTAAAGCTTTCAACTGGGGCAGTAAGTGCATTTTGTAAAGTACTTTTCTTGCTCTGAGAACTATGTTCTTGTTGTTGTTATTATTATTGTTAAATTTTTTCTTTTGAACAATTTTCTTTGGAGTAGTTGCCATCTTCTGTTATATTAAAGAAAAGTTTGGGTACAACACTGATGAAACAAGATTAAACTGGTTTATTAAATGAGCGTAGTTGGACTGCTTGCTGATTATCATTCTTCCCGTCTCATATCTTTTCCATTTCTGTTTTCTGTCCTTGGCAATAGAACTTAATTTACTGGTACCAAACTTGCCTTCATTGATTGCAGCTGCTTGTTGAGACTGTGTAGGTCAGTTCAGAATTTGCTTTTTGGCCTCATATGTCTATAACTGTTCCAATTTTTATACCACTGGACAACTTGCAATTACTGTTCAATAGGAATATTTAAACTGTTGAATGTTAATATGGTAGAATTAGTCTGGATAGTCTGGAATAGGCTGGATATTTCTTAGGTTTACGGGGCTTTTTGTTTTGGGTTTTTTTTTTCCCACTTAGAATTTTTCTGAGGGCCAAATATTCGGAGTCCTGAGCATCCTGGATTACGGGGTCCATTAACATAGTGACATTTTCAGTCATTTATAATTTGTAAGTAGTTATTCAACTTGCTGTCACGAAACTCTGCTTCTGAAAGCTTTGTTACGTTTGATGCAGACATTTACCTCATCACATCATAGCCCTGCTATTGTGTAGCAGTGGTAACCGGTTTTGCGGATATTCAGAAAAAAATCAGACTAAAAGTACAGTTCTACTTCCTAAGATAGAATCTTAGCTTGTTAGTAGTTTGATTTTGTGTTTTTTCTGACACAAAATTTATTAAATATAAAGCTGAAAATTAGTGGCTAGTTTCCCCACGTTCTTCGTTAATCTTTGCTCCAGCAAGCCAAGGAAATGCATACAGGACAGGAAAACATAGTCAATTCAAAGAAAATTCAAGGTAATGGGGAACAATAATATATTTTGTTTAAGGCCTAAGTGTTCTCCAGTTTTTCTAAAATGTGTCTGAAAAGCTGTAAGACTTCTCAGTAACAAAATTGATGCTTAAGTGGCAAGCTGTATATGACTGAGAAAACTAGAGATTTATTGCTATGGAATTATCACCTATTACACTACTAGGTTTGCAAAGTCAGTTCATTTGATCATCACCTCTTCTGCCTTTTCAAAATCCATAGTTTGAAATTGGAAAGGAAATCTACATTGGAAGAATATAGACACCTGTTTCCCATTATATGAATGGTGTATTTGTTAGTGGCTCTCATGAAAATGTTAGTAACAAATCACCAAAGAGAGATACCAAATACCTGTTTGAGGCAAGTTTTTAAAAATTATGGTTGTCTTTAGTCATTGTAGGAATTACAGTTAAAAGTGAAAAGTATCTTTGCATTTTCCATCTGTGGTGTTCTAGCCTTTGGTCTCTGGGTTCTAACTATGTTGGCTAATTTGATATTAAGATTTATTTATATAATCAATTTATAGAATACAGTTTGTTTTTCAGTATTTACTGTAGAACTGTGTTTCGCATATCAAAAGCATAAGGCAGAAGTGATTTTCTTTGGAAACCTTCACAGTTTGTGGAACTCTGCTGCTCTGAGAACAGTTTTTTGTACAGGTGGGGGAAAAAAAACTCCTACTGTTTTGTCACATTGTTTTTAGGCTTGATGCCTTTGTTTCCTTGGGAATTGCTTATCCAAGGTGATTTGCTGTGATATTTCTTGTTTCCTACTCTACTGCCCTGATCTATTTGGAATGCTTGAGAAAACTTACCATCAAGCTGGTTACGTGCATTTTATGGCTAATTTTTGTGTTCAGTCAGAAAACAGTCTGGTACACAAACAGCTAGTGCAGAGTCAACATTTTTTTCCTAGCATATGTGCAAATTTGCAAGAATTTAGCTATCTGATGCAAAAAGGCAGTTTAGTTTATTTTCTGTACCAGATCTCGAAACAACTTATTTTCTGGATGAAGTTCAATTAACTTGTAAAAAAGTCGTTCTGTGGGAATACTTCCTTAAAATGTAATTGGTGAGCTTTTTATCTTTCACTTTGTCCTTAAGTTTATTTTTCCAATATTAGAGGCCTCTATAAGATATTCACCTTGTAGGCTGTAATGTATTTCAGTTGTGCAACTACAACATTCTCAAATGTTTACTTGGAAACTGCTAGGAAGGAATGGTCCTGTATTTGCATATATACGTGTTCAGACCAAAATGTGGGTGACATCCAGCCATTCCTGTTCCACAGCTAGCTGTGTTAAGACAGGTAGAAGGTGGGCAGTTAATCTCTGAAGCTATATTTGCAATTCTAGTTTTTAAAATACTCGTGTGATTTAGTCAAGTGACTGTAACTGTTATTTTGTTTAATAATTTCCATGACAATCTGATATGCAATCCAAAAAAGAAAATCTTTTAAAGTATTTCTAATAATTCTTTTGCTGTTGCTCTTGACTGACTCTGTGGTCAAGATAATTTGTGGATTACTTTTTTTTTTCTGTTTTAATCCTGTTCAGTGCTAATGGTGTGCTTGAAATAATATTGCCTTACTTTGTCTTTTGTTGTGGGATGTAAGCATGTGTGTGTGTGTGTTTTTATGTATGCACTTTATATTCTTACACATAGTAAAATGTGCTTCAGAGAACTCATGTGTAGACATGTCTGTGTAACTTCCCTGTGTGCTACAAGTGACATATTTTGATAACCTCCTTACTCACTTAACTCTTCCTAAACTCACTTAACTTTGTTGGATAATCTAGTTTAAAATGTTACATTCTCTAGTGATTTTAAGTTATCTGTGATGCGTATGCAGGGACTGATTTCTGCTGTGGACATGAAATGCTTAAGCTGGAGTTGCACACTTACCAGAGTGGAAGTGGATTTGCTTAAACGTGACTGATACGGACCAGCATTCTGAGCAGTAGCAGTGAAGCTGTGCTGAAACAGACAGCAGCAGGCTGCCAGCTGCACTATGACCTGGCTGTTAAATGGTAATAGTGGTGACTGGCTTTGTACTTGCGGTACGTCTAAGCCCGTGTGGGTACATGAGTGTGTTAGAATCATAACTGAATTTTGTGCTTAAAAAAAAAAACCAGCCTAAAGTTTCGATTGCCAAGCATAGCCTATGGTTGCATTTCTCATTGCTTTTCAAAATTGTTTCAAGTATCAACTTCCGGGTCTTGAAGTCTAGTTAAACAGAGACAAAAATTGAGGCAACTAGAACAAGAGCAATCATTCAGATTTATTGAATGCAGTTAACATTGAGAACCACCTTCATTGTGTTCTTTCTATTGCTATGGAATACAGCTAGAATATAGTTAAAAAAAGACAAAGAAAGCGTTATTGTTGATGTATTTCACTAATGTGAAGCTTTAAAAATTAGTATTTGTCCTATTAGTACTACCCACTATATCCAGAAATAATTTCAGCCCTTTAGCATTTGTATTTATATTTGATTTTTATGAACAGTCCTAGAAAAAAAACTTTTAAGTGTCCAAATCCTCACTGCTCGTCAAACTTGGTATGTTCAGCCTTACAGGTTCTACCTTCTCTTGCCCCACATTACTAAACTTATTTTTCTGATTTAGGATCACCTGTTTCTGCAAAAATTGATCTTTTTTAATCATCTGTCATCATCTGTTTCTTCACACCAGCTTTGTCATGCCTTTACCACTGTTGAGAAATACTACATGTAGATTTTTTTACCAAGGCCTGTAGTGACAGGATGAGAGGCAGCAATTTTAAACTTAAAGAGGATAAGTTTAGATTGTACATAAGATGCAATGAGGGTGGTGAGGCACTGGAGCAGGTTACCCAGAGAATCAGGACATCCAGATTGTGCATGCCACATCCCTGGATGTGTTCAAGACAAGGTTGGATGGGGCTGTAAGCAACCTGGTGTAATGGAAGGTGTTCCTGCCCATGGCAGGGAGGTTGGAACTTGGGGGTGTATAAGTTCACTTTGCTCCCAACCCAAACCATTTTGTGATTCTGGTGTTTGAAATGTGTGCGGATGGAAGAGGGACAAGCTGAAGGTTTAATGCAATCTAGCTATATCTCTTTCCTGGGTATGACAGTGATTTAGCTTCTGCAAACATGCCTTTAAAGGCAATTATGAATCTTTTTTTAATTTCTTTCTCTTTTCATCTTTAACAAATAGCTGATACTGTTTATCTCAAGAAGTATGCTATCTTGCTTGGTCCTTACTTTAACTGCCTAACCTGTATGTGCATACTGTGTAATACTTTTTATGTATTTTAAGGAACACTTCCAAATTCACTAATTAAAAGAATTACCTGTATGTGCATACTGTGTAATACTTTTTATGTATTTTAAGGAACACTTCCAAATTCACTAATTAAAAGAAATTCTGCACTGTATGTTGTCGTATAAAATAAAGATTTAGCAGGCATCAATGAAGATTCTTTTATACCAAGGGAAAACAAATTTTTCTCCCGGTTCTATCACCAATAACGTGATTTAATCTCAGTACAAGATAAACAACGTTCTATGTGAATAAAGAATGAGATATGTCCCTTCTTTAGCACTCCAGGGAAACCTTGTTTCTGTATTTTCAGAAAGCTAAACAAATCTGTGTACCTTTCAGTCTTCTGATTAGTTAATTGGAAATAATGGAGAAATTGCCTCTATAAAGACTTGTTCACATAGCTGCATTTCTGTATTGAGGAGTGAGGTGCCTGTGGTAGTTGATGTGTTGTCTATGAAGTTTTGCCTGGGGCAGTGGTTGAGAAACTTAGTAATGCTTCTCTCTTAGATTCTAGCCAGTAAGTTTTCAAAATCTTCTAGATGACCTCCTGATGCATGGTCTTCTATTCATCCAGTAGTGTCTTTGTCTTTTAAATTGGTGTGGCAAATTCAGTGTTTTCAATGATCTTTAGGTCAGTTCATTTTAGCAGTAAATAGAGTGCATATGCATTTTTAAAAAATATCTTTACTGCCAGTAGTCAAGTATAATTCACTTGCAAAATCAAAGATTTGTGCAGAAGCCCTGGGTTAGTTTTAACATCTACCTTGCTTAAAACTGTTAACTGTGGAGGCTGTTTACAAAATAGATGTTTCAGCTACAGTGAACAAAAAGTGCTGAAGTTATTCTTCAGTCTGGAATAAAACTCATCTTCTCTGCAGTCTGGTTACAAAAATATTTGTATTTATGAGGAACGTTAGTCCATCTTTCTACGTTCTTCAGTGATCTGTGTATGCATGCTGTAGGCTTTCACACAGCAAGTACTTTGTAAATAGTAGTTTCCACATATTGTAGTTTGTGAGTACTGTCAGTATGTGAAAGAAGATGCAGGTTTAATAAATTGCAATGTTATGTGTTAGCCATTAATCACTTACAAACATTATTACCTTTTCAGGTAGCAGAGTGCTTATTGATGTGGGAATAAGGGATTTTTAAGACCAACTTGATTTTTCTGGGTAAAGCTATGCTCACTGGCCTCCTGAGACTTGTGGTGGGCTTTTTTGAGGACATGTAAGGTCAGCACTCCAGTTAGGAGTGAACTGAAAAAATATCTATTGATATGCACACACAGTCTAGCATAAGTTTATTGGTTTTGTGCACTGAGATACCAGCATTTGCGACACTTCTTTCCAGGAGTTGAAAGGAACAAGCAATTACTCAAGAATTTGCCTGCACATAAGCCTTAAAAACAAATACTTCTGAATCCACTCTATGGGGTCTTATTCTTACTTTGGAGTGAGGACATACATACCAGTTTCCAAGAATGGCTCCTCCTTGGTAGTTTCAGGTGTAAGTATTTGTATGTAAATTATCAGATTGGTGTTTGTAACAAACCCTTTCCTTTGGTTGCTTCTGTATGCAGTTTTGCAAAGCTTACATTTCCTTTTCTTTAAGTCTGCTTGTCAAAAACTGCATTTACCTGTACCATTTGTTTGGTGGACTTATGCTGGCTTTCTAGCCTTATTTTAGAGGATAATTTGACACTTAACAGCTTCTTAGAATCTAATTGGTGCTTTAGAGACTAGTAAATAACTGAAGCAATTTCTAATAATGTAGTATTTTTTTTCAAAATTGTTCAAAATCTATAAAAATGATCTTTAGAATGGAATTCTTTCCATCAAGGTGATTTCACTCTACTTAAGAAAGGGCAGTGACCTATATAAAGATAATAGTAACTTAACTGTATTTTTGGTAGAACTTTATGGAAGAATTATAAAATTGCATTTTGATTGTGAGAAAGACTATTGTGTTCTTAAAGTGGTCAACCTTACATGGACTGTGGGAGAGAACACTTTGTCATGTTTCTGCTGTTTAGCAGTGAAAAAATGTTATTTTCTTCACACTTGCATATTTTTGCTAAACAAATCTCATCTTAGGCTAGTTGTCCTAAGTGCTTTACAGTGTGGTGTGTGCTGGCTGGTATCATTTTTAATCTACAAAACTAACAGAAAATTCCTTTTAGGAAAATATGGGGGTTAAGAGTACATCTTTTATTCTGAATACTTTTTTCTTTTTTTTTTCTTCCTTTATTTAAAAAAGTAATTTTGGTCCTAAACTGCTCATAGCAAACTTTCCTATTGCAAACTATGAATGAATTGGAAAATTAACTTCACTTAAACAGTTTTTTCATAAGCCTCATGGGTCCATATAGACACTGAGGTTCATAATTCTTCCAAAAGCATTGCTCATGTTCTTAAAAAAGAATTCCCGATTTTTGTTTTCACTTTATTTGGTTTAAACTGATGTATCTTTGTAGACATTAAAAACAAGTTGTATGCTGGCTTTTTTTTTTTTTTTTTAATATATCCTGCACTGTCATCATCCAACATGAAGGTAACAGTTTTTAGTTTTAGAACTTTTTTGTATTAAGGTTTTTTCCTGAAGGAGTATGGGGTGTAACAATAGAAACCCCAATATTTTCTAAATGTTGAGGTTTTCTGTTAGCCTTGTGATGTACAGAAATGTGCTTGTACGAAACAGACAGAGGACAGAATCTTTTGAAGTTATTCTTGGGAAAAGTTGCTGTGATGAAACTTAGGATAGATGGCCTCTTAGGAGAATGTTTGTTCCCCTGTCTACTAAGAGGAACAGTGTTCATACTTGTGAGTTATCACAAACATAGTGGAAAATAGCAGTGGATTCATCTTGTCCCCCACAAATCCTATGAGTTCTTTTCCTGCAGTCCAGAAGGCAGAGTATTCTTGAATGTGATGAATTCTGCTGTTTCTATTTGTGTTGGTGTCTGTCTGCTAATATTATAATTTAGTGTCTATTGATGTTTCTAAAGCTATTGCATTAATTAAAAGGACTGTGGCTTAATTAAGAGCTGTTACTTTCAGGTTTCTTTTCAGTTATCCTGTTGCTTTAAATCTTTCTGAAACTGGAGAACAAATTCCTGAAGAGCTGACTTGCAGACCTTATTTGAAACCTTACTTACCCTCGTGGAAAAGGAGCTGTTTTGAGAGGCTCAGAACATTTTGAAAAACTCGCTAAATGTTGTGCTGACATACAAGGCTTTTGTGCCAGGTTTCTCAGCTGAATTGTCTGGTGACTCTGACTTTTGCCTGCCACATATTTCAGAATTGCCATGAAGTAAAACAGCCATGTCTGAGGAAAAAATGTAAAATCATAGATACAAGTGTATGCTTCTTAGCAACTAATTGCTACACTTCTATTGATCCCCAGTTGTAAAAATTTAGGAATGGATTCTCTTCATTTGCATTCTAACCTTCCAAATCTTAGTATTTAATTTTTTAGGTGCTTTTAAATTTTCCTCCATCTGTTTTCCCAGGAAAACTAGGTTCTCCCTTTAAAGCATGTTTGAGGATAACATTAGTACAATTCCAGGAACTTGAGCTGTGATTAAAAATATAAACTCTTATGAGATTTTTACATATGCTATTATTGTTACTGGTTTTTCTGTTCCCTGCTCTGTGTGCTAAAAGTAAATGTAGGCCATGATTTTATCATTGCATTGAGAGAACATGATACTGAGCTGTGTGAACATGACCCAGTTAATTTGGTACATTTAACAAGGCTTTTGGGCTAAAAAAACCACCAAAACCATAGGATGCCAACCATTTTGCTATTTTTAACAGTTTTTTTTCCAGTAGTTTGATTCCATATATATCAAATGCAAATGATATTCTACAGATTGCAAAGATACTCTAGCTCCAGACTTTCTTTTAAGGGGAGCTTAAGTGTTTGCTTTATTTCTTTATTTATTTTTATAATTCTGTGAACAATTCCAGGCATCTGAGAGGCAAACTGAAACATCTTAGACTTCACAGTTTTATGATTAATCCAGAGTAAATCAGTGCTGCTGCTGCTGAAAGGGTCATGCTGCTGCTGCTTTTGTGCTGACACAGGCAATTGCTGTAGAGCCGCTCTGGTTGAACACTAAGCAGTCTCTGCCAGGTTAGCATTCAGCCAGAGCAAGTTCTTGTTCCAGTTCATTATGTGGCTGCACAAGCTATAGTTCCGGACAGAAGCCAAGGTGGAAATGAGCAGTGGCAGTAGGAGAAGGGACCTTTTAACTGAACCACCAGTTTGTGAAGATGAAGTTGAAGCCTCCCCTGCGGTGTTTCTTGATGACTTGGTTAGCTGTAAGGCACTTCATTGCTGATTTCTTGCTGTTTATGACAGTAAAGGTAAACTGATGCAAGCTTTGTACCTAAAAGTAATAGAAGCTCCACAAGTAGCTATGGCTCTGGAGTAATTTCCTTGTTCTTCAGGAGACCTAGGCACTGAACACCCGACAAATTGCATAAACCTTTTCTTGTTCCTGTTGATATGGCATCCATATGTTTTAGGCATAAATCCAGTCAGATAAATAGCTGTCCCATGGCTTTTTCCTTTACAGGGGAGCCAAACACTTCTGTGTCTCTGTATGGATTGCCCTACAAAAGCTGTTAGCCAAAGTGTTCAGAGAACGTTGTAGTGATTGTGTGAAAAGCATTATGGAAAAATATTTTAAAGGGTGTAGGTACATCTCCTTTTGGGTTGGAAAGGATTTGAAAAGTTGTTATTTCAGTGTTAGAAAATAAAATCTGTAGATGGAATATAGAGGTACAACAATTTTTCATTTGGTTATTTCCGTTCTCCTCCCTACTTTGATCTCATGCTACAGTAGCTTGCAATATAGTAGTTTGCACTCAAGTTGCATAATCTTATGCTAAAATTTCTTAGTAAGTATGCAGGATGGATAACAGATTTTTGCCTCAGCTGAGTACTTAGTACACTTATTATAAAAAGTATTAGAAGTCTTGTATACTGTGAAGATGGAAAATACCTTTTCAACAGAAAATCAGTAAGAAAGAGCAGGATAAGAACAGGAGAATAAACCAGGTTGCAGGGAACAGGATTGTACTGCGTTCACCAAACCACCTTTCTGTTAGCAGTGGCTGGTGTTTCTGCAGTTACCAGACTTGAGCATTCTGAATACAAGAAACTTCTCGATTTTGGTGCACTTACTGTTTTGGTAATACCCATGAACCACCACTCCTTGGCAGGTGAGACCTTGGCAGATGTGGCAGTCTTGTTTTCAAAGATGGGAACCAGACTTCCATTACTCATTAGCTTTTTAGATGGGATTCCCAGAAATCTGGTGGTGGAAACAAGGGTGGCTAGATGAACCTAGCTTCCTGCAGAGGTATAACAATATTCAGGTTTATTGCTTGACTGCTACTGTTTAAATATTTTGTACTCATCTTGTTAAAAGATTTAATGAGATTAGGATATTTGAAATTGTACTTGAGGTACCTGAGCATAGGCTGTCAGCTAGGTTTGTTCTTAGTAGAAACTTAGCAGAAACACTGCTTTAATGTCATATGCTTAGTGAACATCAGTGGTGATGGGAGAACAACTCTTTCCAGATCTGGAATGTGCAGCTGAGCTGTGATGTGTACAGCCTCATCAGCTGAGGAAATGTGGGTTTGGATGTGTAATTTTTCTAAACTACTCTCAGATGTTACAGTTGCCAGCTGAATGTCTCAAGACTGCATTGTTAGGTCTAGGTTTTGAAACAAAATGGATGAAATGTGCAGAAGATAAAGTAGTGAGCCTGTACTTGCAGTTGTTCTCTTTCTCTCAAAAAAACCCCAAAAAACCCCAAACCGACAACAGGATTCTGTAGTCAGATTGATCACAAGCAAAGGCAGAAAAATAGAGATGCTTTCAGATTGGAATACCAGCACTAACTTACAGCCTATGCAGAGCTTGGATGGGCTAATGGCTAAAATTCAGAAATTTTCTCTCTTGCTGCTGTGTTAGGAGCTTTGAGTTGTCCTTTATCTCACTTAAACATCCTTGTGCTAAAACGTGACTGTTACAGTGTTAAAACTGAAATCTGATTGCCAACAATATCTTTCAATATCTTTTTTGAGCAGCAAGAGTCAAAGTTTGTTTTGGAGTCTCCCTAGAATTTTCATGAACTTTCTATATAAGAATTCTTCCATTAGCAAAAATTTTTTCAAAAGTTCTAAATCCTCATAGTTGTTGAGAGACGGCTTTGAGTTTGAAAGCAGAGTGTTTGATTCCTCTCTGTTTATTTTCCCCAGGAAGTACTGACATAACCATGATAGAAGACAAAGGTCCACGCGTGGCTGACTATTTCGTAGTGGCAGGGCTCACGGATACAGATACTGCAACCCTCCTGGACCAAGAAATAAGCCGACATGAAACAAAGTCAACTGGTCCAAAGGCTCCAATTACTGACATTGCTGTGATAATTAAATCAGCTGGTGAAACTGTCCCAGAGGGATACACCTGTGTTGAAGCCACCCCTACAGCCCTTCAAGCCAACTTAAACTATGGAAGTCTAAAGAGTCCTGAACTTTTTCTTTGCTACAAGAGAGGCCGGGACAAACCACCTCTTACTGACATTGGGTGAGATTCCTTTTGCAGTTCCTCTTTCAGTAATGATAAAATCTTACTCCTCACAAATGATGGTGAAAACAGGTGTGCGAAAACTTTTTTTAAAAGTACTGTTTGAATCTGTGTTGCTTATTCTGTAGAATAGGTTGAATAGAGTGTCAGTCTTCTAGTGAACTTATCTTTTTTAAATTAATGACAACGTTTTAATTTTAAAAATAGGAGAGATGAAGCTGATCAAATATGAGAGATTAAGTTCTCTGCTGCAGTTTTATGAAGGTGATAGAATAACACGGAATTTATGTATAGAAATAGTGTAGTCCAAATCCAAAATATTAACATGTTTAGTCTGAGAATTACGACTTCAAAATACAAAAATTGTCGCTTTGTGGAATTCACTTTAATGCTTATGGTAAAAGACAACACTTAAAAATGGATAAGGGCATTGTAGAACTACTGGGGATATAATGAGAGTAGAGCATGGTTGCGGGGTGCTGTTATGATCATGGCAAATTAAAGAATGTGTATGTTTCTTCCTACTTAGTTATTAAATAAATAGTAAAGGATAAAAATAATGCATCTATATGTAAGCTATAATAAGTTTAGTTATTTTCATTTATAAACTTAAATGATTTGGGCATAAAGCCTATATACCTTGTTTTTGACCTACAATTGGAGTGCTTACTGACAAACAAGCCCAGTCAGGAGGAGACTGATAGTGAAATCTTAGTAATGAAAGCAGTTTCATAGGAAAATGGTTTATTCTTAAGGGTTATAGTTCAAGTTGTATAATTAACCTGGTTAATTTCTGTTCATCTTGATCACCTAAGCTATGCTCTAATAGTCTTCAGGAAACTGTGATTTTTAAAATAATATTTTACCATGTGTGACTGGCACTGCAAGAAGAGATGTTACAGTGTGAAGTTATATTTTGAACGGTTTATCAAACTTCAGTAAGCTCTAGCAGAAGGAAGAATTTCTACAGGGAGTGTTTCCTCAAAGGAATTCCTGAACAATCAGCCTTCAGCATTTGCCTTTAAGGAAGCAACTTGTCTAGCACATGTTTATTTTCATGACTCCCACAACCTTAGAAGCTTGAATGCTTGAGTAGATTTCGTATACAAAATAGGCAAATAGTTGCCCAAGATGATGGTATTTGGCAAATAGTATTTATTCTTCATTTTGTTGTACACAGATCTAGTTAGGGTGTCACACTTAACACATCATGGCAGGCTTTTCTCTCTGAGCAACGATGCATATTTTCCCCCTGCTGTTCCTCCTGTTTTGCCACTATGTGTAAGAGATGGTTAGAGCAATCTTTCTTTTTTTTTTTTTTTTTTTTTTTTTTTTTTTGTGTGTGTGAATTCCTGTGTGTTCAAATGAAAGTGGAGTTCAGGCAAGAGGTGCACGTACAGACTGAACGCTGATTTATGCTGTTCTCTCTTTTAATTAAAGACGCAATGTGAAAGAATATGTTACCTTGTAGCCTGTCTGACATGCTGATTGAAGTTAGTGGTTAGAGGAAGAGCACATCCCATGAAAGGGTGAAATGCGTGGTCGTAAGTCAGGGTTGTTAGTATATACACAAAATTGATTTATGTCATAGTTGGAGCTTTCAAGTGATTCTTGAGAAATATTTGTGTGTATCTGTGTATTTCTTTGCGTGTTATTTTTAGGGAAAGTAGTTAAACAAACACTGTTTGGAGAAGAGGGAGATAGGGATATGCTCTACTGTTTGTCTGCCGTTGTCCTTGTGTGCAGTATTTCCATGTCCTGCATCCTCTGTTCCTCTCTATTTGTCCACTGATTGATGAATTGAAGTGCCTGTAAAAGTTGCTAGAGTGACTTCCTGTTGCAATTACTTACTTGAATATAGGTAGGCCATGTGCCATGCCTCTGGATGTTGCATTTCTCAGAATTAATCAGATTAATTAGTTGGAAATCAGATTAATTGTTGGAAATCAGTTGGAAAAATAAAGGTTTGTTCCTAGGATAAAAGATCTCTAAAGCACTTTTCCTATGTGTAGCTGTAAAATTTAGTATCTTAAGGTTGTATGTCTGTGAAGTCAGCTACTGTCATTCTGTTGCTTTCCTCACCAATTTTTGTGCTGATGTTTCAGAAATAGACAAGACCTGAGATTTGAGGTCTGTTTTGGTTTAGGTGCAGTGAGCCTTTGAAGCAAAATCTCACCTTTCTTTATTTTACACTTGGCTTAGGAATATATTAGAGCTCCAGTACATCTTTCTTAAACGGAAGAAGACCTGATGGAAAAATATTTTCTTTAAATATAAGTGGTTTTGCAATTTGTAACACTTACTATAGAAAAGAAAGAATATCAGACTTCTTGTCTGAGACTGAGTAATGCAAAAGTCAAGTAACTTGTATTGTGTAAGTAAAGAGATTGTGACTAACTTTAAAAAACCCTCCCCAAAACACTAGTATGGAAGGCTCTAGTTAGCCTAGAAGTTCTGTGCTAAGGACCCTTGTATGCCTGATTTCTGAAAATATCTGCAGAAGTATCAATTGAACAAATGAACTTCTTTATTAGAGAGGTACTTCGAAAACCAAAGTGAACTCAAATTTCAAGAACCATAATGGAAACTGGAAAATGTTCTTAACAGCCAGCTTCTTCCATTGTTCTGTAATCCCACCAGTGTGACGACTGCAGCTGAGTGTTTGGAACAGCATAGGGTGATAATGATGAAACTAATCACTTGTTTGTTCAGAGAAATAATAATAGAGGTGGCAGTAGGAATGAAAGATAAATCAATCTTTTCCCTTTGCTTCATCCACTATGTTTCTACCATCCTAGTGCTTATAATATTTATATAAGTTCCTTTATTATTCAATACTTGAAAATTTCTTTATCTTAAATGAGAGAGGAAGAAGAGTAATAAAGGCTTATTTTGCATAAGAACTGTGAGAGGCAGAAATACATTTGGGCCTGAAGGAGGAGCCAGACTGGGCAGCAGCCTTAGACAAATGCAATTCGCAAAAGTCTGACTGTTTTGAAATGTTTTTCCAGAAGCAAAGTTTTTTATGGATTCAGGTTTTTAGCTGAACAGCCACAAGAAAGTAGTATTTCTTCTTTCTAAGCTCTGTTACCTGATGCATTGAAGTAAACCTTTAAATCAACAAAACTGGTCATTAGAGAACTTCCACATACAATGTCAAACAGTTTTACAATGAGATCATAAGATTCTTTTGGTCTTTCTTACAAAGAAAGGACCTAACATCTACAGGAAACTGGCTTACGTTTTGCTTGAAATGAAACTGTATTGAAGTTGATAGAATAATGTAGCAAATAATGTGTACTTAGGATCAAGGCCAAACTATAAATGTAAAGAAGCAGGAAACAAGTCTAACCCGATCAGTACTAATTAATCGAAGGCAGACAAGTAGAAATGAAACAAGTAGAAATAAACTTAGGCTGTCAGGGAGGACATTGTATATACAGGGTGCCATGTTCAATGTCTCATGCATCACTTCTGAATGTTTTTCTCTGAATCATTAAAACCATTGTTTAATTTGAGTGATTTGTGTGTGGTGGCTTTCTTCTGTTTGCTTGCAGATGCAGCATTGTACTGTAAGTTCAGTACTAGGCATGAGATTAGGCAATGGTTTGGGTTTAATTATATTTCTCTAGTGTACATGTACGGACGCGTGTTGCTTTCATTTTCTTTTTGCTTTAGATGAGAGGTGGCTCCACTGTTATAGTCTTGAACACTCATCAGGCCCTTAAGTATTTTTCTTAGAATACTTGTAAACTTAGTAAATTGAACTGCTGAAACTGTCTGATTAATGCCATGTTCCTTCTCATAAGCTGTCAGCTGACATGTTTCTGGAATAAATTTATATTGATTTTATTTAAAATTCATGAAACTATAATGAAACTAAACTGAAACTTCTATTGGAGCCTGCTCTGGTAATATTTTCTTCTGATTAATGTAAGACAGTAACGAGCAGAGTTCATGTAAACTCTTTATGCACAACGGATGTAGCCTGAGAGCTGCTGCCACTGCAGTTGTTGCGGTTCTGTTTTGTTTGGGGTTTTAAAGTAGGTAACCCAAAAAAAGAGCAAAATTCTTGTTCTTCTAGAACATTATTTAGTTTAGAAGTAATTTAATTACATGGACTTTCTCTATACGTGTCTTGAACTGGTGGGTAGTATATTAACACTAATGTTGCAACTTGGAATGCTGGAATTAGGCTGGTTTTGAACCTGAGATTGTACGGTGTTCTAAATGTAGCAAGACTGATGATCAGATTCTTAATAACAACTGAAACCATTGTTGAATATTATTGTCCTCCACTAACTAATTGAATAAATTTCTATGGCAGCCTGGTAGCTGCATCAATATTCTCCCAACTCATGTGACTTCTTCGCTTTTTTAAAGTATTCTAGGACTGTAGTTCACGTGTGTCATCAATATGATGACAAGATACTTATTTGTTCTGTTGAATCAGAATAAACAGTAATATTTCTGCATTCCAGTTTAGAGATGGAAATAGTATTTAAGTAATTTTGGAAGTTTAATCATGTATGGTTTTTTTAAAGTTCTGAGAACTGTTAGATATCAAATATTACTCTTTTTTTAACTTAGTCATGTGACTTTTTGAAGTTTTCAAGTACATACTTGATAGTAGTCTGTCAAACATTTAACCACGGGTATTTTGGGACAGTAAATATGTTTTGCCTGGTTATTTTTTATTTTAAAGTTGTGGTAGACTGCAAGTGGGAAGGTGGAGATCACAAAGTACAAAGTTTTAACGTGTTACCTTTATCCTAAATCTTGTGATAAAAGCAGATTTGAAGGTGACAAGTGCTCTGTACATACTGGAGAGGACCAAGCAAATGAAACCATTGCTTATTTGGGTGTGGAATGAGAGATAAAGCTTGTGCTATAATCGCATCTGTGCATTAAAAATGTTCAAGTGTGTATTTTGACTTCCACATTTTCTCTCACAGGCACTTCCTAATAGCTTTATGTTAGGGAAAGAAAAGTTTTAGCTTATTTAGCTACTCTGAAGCTGTAAAGGACCTTTCATCTTTTTCTAAGAATATGATGATCTAAGTTAGTGATCTTGCTAAAAGAAAAAGTCCATGTACCATGTGAATGTTGCTGTACAGCCATGTAAGATATATTCTGCTTTCTAGGAGTACAGTCAACTGTACTTACAATTCCTTCCTTTCCTGTGGAACAAAGTATTAGTGTGTCTTCCTGCTTCAGTGTTTTAAGCAGTGTTATTCAAATGGTGAATGTCAGTTATTACTGGGTTTGTATTTCTTTTTTACTGTAAAAGTTCACGTAGGAGGCAGACTTCTATCTTCTGTTGTACTTTTCCAAGAATATGTCTTAAAAATACAAAACTCACCAAAAACACCAACAAAAAACCCAGATAAAGACTATCTTTAAATTACTTACCAGGCATTTTAAATTATCCAATGCTTAAATTATCCAATGTCATGTATGCAAGCACTTTAAAATTTACTTTATATTTATTTTTCATTGATAGTGCAGCATTCCAACTAGTTCTATAAGAAAATCCTTTTCAGTGTGGCTTGATTTTATTTTTCCATAACTCTGATTTGTTCCCACAGAGAATTCAGTATAATTTTAAATATTTCCAAGGAGTTTCTTCAGCCTCAAGTACTGCATGATGAAAGACAATATAAAAAATGCACATTAAAATATTGCAGTGATTACATAGGTTGCTAACGGATGGACAGTTTCTCTGAATTTGTTCAAGTGACTTCATATATATTTGAATGCACATAATGCTTTGTTTCCTGCTTGTCTGCAGAGTTCTGTATGAGGGGAAGGAACGCATAATTGCAGGCTGTGAGGTGATTCAAGCTACTCCTTATGGTCGTTGTGCTAATGTTAACAACAGCTCAGCCTCTTCCCAGCGGATCTTCATCACCTATCGGAGGGCTCCTCCAGTGCGACCTCAAAATTCATTGGCAGTGACAGATATCTGTGTTATTGTTACCAGCAAAGGGGAAACCCCTCCTCATACATTCTGTAAAGTTGATAAGAATTTAAATTGCGGTATGGTGAGTATTTATAAGCTTGAATTTCTTTTTTTTCCTTTTTAACCCAAGAGGTGTGTTTAAAGCAGTAGCTCCTTCAACTCTTCCTAGCACTATTATAATTGAGTTCTATCACCACACTGTAATTCTTTCATCTTTATACCATGTCCGAGATGTCAGTTTTGTAGATTTTGTTGCTTTGATTTCCTTTTGTGTTAGAAATTGCAGCTTCATACTGATTACTCACTACTTCTGTTTGTGTAGTCACGTCTAAGTGCTGTTTAGGAGTAGTGCAATTAAATTTTATTTATTTTAAAAAATTATTTCTCCCCCACCCTTTGGGGATACTGACAGTTGGGATGAACCAGAAACACTTTTTGCTTAGTTTTTAATAGTGCCTGTCTTACTAAGCTGTTGTAAGGATGGTAATTACTGCTTACAGTTTCTCCATGTGCTATGCTTTAATTGGTTCTCTTTATTTAGTTTTGTATTTAGTTTACTTGGACTGCAATAAGTGGGATTTTTTGAATGGTAGAGTGTATTTAGACAAACTGCAAAACCACTATGTCAGTAATGAGTTTACAGAAGTACAATAAAAGCTTCAAGTGGTGATTATTAGAACTTCACTTTCCCTAATGAGGTTCCCATAAGTGTCTACTTTTAAATAACCAAGGAAACATGAAGCTGCAAATTAATCTGCTTCATTTTGCCTATTCTTTTGTTGAAATAAGTCAGAGAGTAGAGTGGTGGTGTGGTTATTTTATGTAAATGCTGTAATCTCTAAAACATGAGGGAAGGGTCGATTCTTATTTTTGTCATTTACATGCACCCAGCACCCAATCAGTCATTTTGTTCTGTAATGCTTTTTATTACAATGTCTGATTTGTTAGTAAAAGGAGTATATTAAAATTCTTATACTTGATTTCTGCTGCCTGTTGTCATCTTTACTGGTTCTGACGTGAAATTTATGTCTTCCAGTGGGGTTCCAGTGTATACCTTTGTTACAAGAAGTCTGTGCCAGCTTCTAATTCTTTAGCATATAAAGCTGGTAAGTAATTTTTAAGCTGTCTAAATATGCTAACAAAAGGGTTCAAATGCCTTGTTGAAATAAAATAATAATTTAAAAAATTTAAGTGCTGCCTGTAAGAATTCTGTTTCTGGAGGATGTCAGTTGAAATCTACTCCTTCTGTGCTCTCCTCACATCTTCCAAGGGAAAAAAAAAAGGCTTCATAAGAATAGCATTGTTCTGTATTCTTTTAGTTCTTATCATGTCAGGCTTGGTAGCTTAGGAACTTTAGCAAACATTTATCTTAGTAAACATTTCAGATGTAAGAAAAGACTCCATGTTTCTTGTGTTGGTGATAATGAAGGAGTAATTAAGAATCCTGTTCAGCCATCTTTATATTTATTTCTATGTCTCAACATCTTTTGTTTAATTTGAAAGTTAAATGTGTTTCTTCCCTTTAGTTCCACAACTATTCTCATGTTCCTTATTTGAGAAGAATGAAAATTATTCTGAACAATAAATTACAAGTCTGGCTTTTAAAAGTTTTTTAAGGCATTGCTACAGATTGTTTTTTGCTTCTGAAGAAGTCTGAAAAAGCTTTCAGAAACATTTCTGCTGAGCACTAAGTGCACCAAATTCCTTTTAAAGGAGTAAACTACCATATAGAACTTGAAAGCATAGATAATGAAGTCAGTGTACTGTAGAACAAGCAAGATGAGCAGCAGTAGTAAACCCGTGCTCGAGTGCCTGTTTTCTACTAGCAAGAATTAGATATATTTCTGAAAGCTGAATAAAGAATTTGTTTCAATTGAACATACAGAGTAGCAGAGAATGCAGGCAGTCAGCTAGTTCATCCTGTTTTCAGTGGAAGTCTTACTGCTTTTTTTTGCATTAAATTATCACTTACTTCATAGGAATTTCTAATAAAATCCATTCTAGTGGCACATTTGAATAGCACAGGTAATGCCCAACTGATTTTATGTAAAAATCATCACTATGTACTGTTTTTGAGCAGTTGCTGAAAGGGTAACAGCTCAAAGGATAACTTCATTATTCATTTACTGTTTTCAAATGATTGTTACTTGGATGACTTAGTCTTACTAGCAGATGAAAGACTTTCTCTTTGCAGCTGTAATCTTCAGTTATAAAGCTCAGATAGCTATCAGACTTAGCTATATTTTGTGGGAAAAATATTGCTTACATTAATTAGGGCTTACAGAGCAAATGTACTTACTTTTCCTTTTCCCTTTCTTGAGGTTTAATTTTCAGATATCCTCAAGAGAACTATGAGTCATTTCCACTGTCAGACTCTGTACCGCTCTTCTGCCTTCCTATGGGAGCTACTATTGAGTGCTGGGACCCTCAAACCAAATATCCACTACCGGTGTTCTCAACATTTGTACTGACCTGCTCTTCTGCAGAAAAGGTATGGCTCCACGTGGTGTCTCCTTTTTGATTTTTATTTCAGATGGCTGCTATGGAGATAGATAGGGATTGTTTCTTCTGTATGTGCGGAAAAATGTGCAACAATTTTCTCTTCACGTATTTGAGAAATACAAAATAAATCATCTAGTACTTCCCTTATAAAATTATATTTCTTAAGCTTTCATGTAAGACGAAAGTAAACCAAAACAGAAGGTAGCTGGAAGAGCATGTGGTGTTTAATCCCATGTAGGCTGAACCATACACTTAACAAAACCCAAATTCACAGCACATGGATTTCCCTGTTCTTTCATGTAATGGGAATGGAAATGTAGTCTACGTGTTAAAGAGAACTTAGCACATGTGTTAGCAATGTTTAAATTGCTACAGTTTTCATACGGTTACCTTAAAACACATTTCTGTGTGAATTTATGTAATAGGGCTCTGTACGTATCTCTGCACGTGAATTGGAAACTAGTTACCAGAAAACAGGAAGGCAGGGAGAGGAAAAGTATGTGCTGAGAGGTAGCATGTGAAAGGCTCTAATGAGCTTCCTAGACCAGTGATGATGTTGCGTTTGCATGAAGGGTTAGATTCAGAACATGGTTTGCCTGCTGAATCTGTATAAGGCCACAAGCACATAAAGGCACCAAAAATCTGTTGTATGACTTGGTCAATATGTGGGAAGGTGGTGTAGGTACTCCTGATGAAGCAAGGGTGCCCTTGTCTAGAGTTGGTCTCCCAGCTGGTGTTTCAGATTGCCAACTGTGTGTGTGTGAACTGTATGAGGGAGTAAGGGATTGTGATGTGTGATTAGCTCTCTGTGACTAATACACAGCACTTTGGCTCTGTTGGTGCTAACAGCTCAGCTTCCACTATGTCTCACTCCCCTAACAGGGAAATGTATATACTTCTCCATTTCCAGGTAGAAAAAAAATATTTTTCCAAAATATTAATACTTCTTTTGCAAGGAGGGATGCAGTAGCTGCTACTGTTCTTCTTTCCCTGTTTTTCTTTTGCTAAGCTTGACAGAGTAACTCAGTTATGAGACTCTGACAAATAGGGAAGGAATATTAGAAAATGTCAGTATCTGTTTAACTTGATGAAATAGGGAAGTCAAAGCAAACAAAAAATAATTTTATTGTTTGGTTTGTTAATGATAGGGGAATTTATGGAACACAAACATTTCATGAAGGTATGAGTTTGAGGTTTTGGTGATTTGTTTGATCCTGATGGTTAATGGATAGGGTTTTGTCACAGAATGAAGGTTTGGTTCCTTTGCTTTCAATTTACTGAGTATGAACACCTTGTTGAGGAAGGTTCAATGAAAATGAGGAAGAGTTCAGAGCATTTTATTTATAGGATTGCTTTGTGTATGTTATGTAAATGAAAAGTCATTTCATAAGCTACCAGCAAAAGCACTGAAGTGTGTGGAAACACCAAAACTTAAGGTTGCTTCAAAAGTTCTAACCCAATTTCATGTTAAATACTGGGCCTGCTTAGCTATTTTTCTTCATCCTTTAGGTTTACGGTGCTGCTATCCAGTTTTATGAGCCTTATCCCCGGGAGCTGCTAACAGAAAAACAACAATCGCAGCTGGGTCTCCTTACAACTGTAGAGAGAAAAGTGATCACATCCAAGTCCATCAATTCAAACAAATGCATCTGCCTTCTCTCACACTGGCCTTTCTTTGAAGCATTTCGAAAATTTCTTATGTTCATTTACAAACTCTCTGTCTCTGGACCTCATCCTCTTCCCATTGAAAAGTATGTAAAACCTTTTTCAGGGTGTTGTGGGAATGTAGTTGCAAGGTCAAGAAATCATGTGATTTATGCATGTCACAGTTACTTAGTTGGTATAGTTGATCCATCATCTTGTTTGCACTGTTTAGCTTATGTTGTACTGATAGAAGTTTTTGCTGCTTCTGTTTAATAGTACTGGCTCTTGCACTGCCAGCAAAGCTAACTGGATTTTATTCTGGAGTGTTTTTAGAATATGTCAAGCCTGTTTACCTTTCTTTCAGCTATGTGAAACATGGAAGATGGCTGAGCTGTGGTACATGCTACATTTGCAGTCCTGCATTTTAGCTTAATAAATATAAGCTCAGGAATGCTGTATATTAGCAGGGAATATCTGTCTGTTTCCAAGCACTGCAGCTAATGCAGATTGTGTGTGGGGGTAAACTCTGCAGAGGATGCTTGTCAAGGTCCCGAAGTTTTCTGAAATACAATGTTACCTTCAAAACTGTTAGACATCTGGCAGTGATGTATATACTTTCTTAGCTGAGTCTCTTTAGAAACTGTAGAACCGGGTTAAGCTGCCTGGGATTTTAAGTGGCTTGCCTAAATGCCAGTGTGTGTTTATCCTTTGCTTGCGTGTCTGAAGCTGCCAGTATTAATTTTCAGGCACGAAATATGAGAAAGTGGAGCTTCTTTGTTTTGGTTTGCATAAATAGGCTCTTAAACTTACCAAAAAGTAAAGAAATCTTAACAGTCTTTCTAAAACATATTAATTCTAAAATGTGGTTGACATTGTTTTCAGCCCCACATTACTCCCTGGTGCTGTTTTTCTAATATCTTGTCTTCTTTGCAGGCATATATCCCATTTTATGCACAATATACCTTTCCCTTCACCACAAAGGCCAAGGATTCTTGTCCAGGTAAGCAAAACATTGCCATCCATTTTTAGCTACAGCAACAGCAAACATTCTTTCTTGTCTTTGGTTTCTTCCTTTATGATTTTTACTTGGCTTTGAATGAATACACACCTGCTGGAAGAGGGAGGGAAGGAGATGGATGAGCTGGCCTTCTCTCTCCTTGATATAAACCTGTGACTAGTTAGCAAAGGAAACAAACTATTTCAGAGTTCAGGTGGTGTAGATGGCAGCAGTGTCTTACTTGCACTTCTGAAATACCTGCCATTTTATAGGCACCCTCGGTGGTAGGATTGTTTTCTCTTTCGCTCACTTGTCCACCCACTGCTGTGGGTCAGAGGTTAGTGCCCTGGGGCACTGTCTCTTGTGCTTCGCTGTTTAATCACCTAGCAGCAGTTACATGTTCAACACTGAGTCACAGACAATTTCCTGTAATTCTCAGAATTGTTTCTGTGACTAATGCAAGCTTTGTTCGCTTAGTGAACCCACGTCCCAAAGCCGCTGTGTCTGTATGCCAGGCAGTTTAAGAGACTATGGATATATATTTATATTGGAATATTATACTGTATTAACTTTGGGGTTGTTCATATCAATCACATACTGCTTTATGTGTTTCAGCTTTCTGCCCATGATGCATTAATATTGTCACAGCCAGTTTCTACACCATTGCCATTAAGGTATCTCTATTAATGCTTTTAAGTATGCTACTTGAAAAATTCAGAAGCAAGTAAGAGTTGGTCATAGAAGGAAGTAAAGTATCAGTGCAATATCATTAGATATTATAAACAGGAAGCTCAATATGCATTTATAATGTTACACAGCCTTGTCTTGACATAGATGTGTCCCTTGTGGAAGTATAATACCGCTAATTATCGTGTAAGAAAGATGAATTGCCAGATTATTTTAGGAACTCTGAAGGAATAATAAAGTGTTGGTGAGAAAAAAAATACACTTATTTAAAGATCTTTTATTTTCAGAACCTGTGTAGTAAACAAAATATGTTTTTAATAACATAGAGACTGCTATCTTGCTTTTTTTCCCTTTTTGGATCCAAGAGAGACAATTACATCAATCAGTTAGGTGAAATTCATGAATGCACAAGTGTGCAAACATTTTGGAAATTCAGAAGTATAACTAAAAACTGGTATTTGTGCTGGAAGGTGATGCAGTCTCTGTGGATCCTGCCTGCATCTTCTGGCTTAGACTTTCCTGTGATTGTGACATGGAGTTTTGTTTCAATGCTTTAGTTGATTTTTGGTTTGTTTTTAAGTTAAAAACCAAAATCTTCTCCCTTTTTATTCTCTCCACTCCAAAAGACTATCGTATAATATTCTTTATGCAGAAGAATCCCATGTTTAATCACATTTGTTACACAGGCATGTAAGTGAAAAATTGCAGTCAGTCACCAAATTGCAAAGTAACACGTAAGCACCTTTTTAAGGACAGATTTTACACCCCTGTACTCATAGATGTCATTACAATTCCTAAATGTGTACAGTCCAAACAAATGAAATGGAGGCTAAACTGTAGCAACTAAAGGCATGTTGCTATCAGAATGATGGATTGATTTTGATTTGTATTGGAATTTGATACTGTGGGTACTCAGTACATGGATACTCCATGATTTCTGTGTGAGGTAACCCATCATATGAAACTGCTGGTGTTATTTGTATTTGAGTTAGTTGTTAGCCAATTAAATTTGCTTTATTGTTATGAAGACAAGATACCTGTGCCTCTATGAGTGAGAGTACCGTAAACAACACAAATTCAGCAGTAGTATGGTTTAGTGTATGTTTCTTCAGCAATAGAATTCAAGTTTAGGTTTCTTTGGGGTAGTGTAATCTCATAATGACATGATAGCTATTAGTTAGATAGGTAGGTATTTCATGTATGGTAATAATTCAACTAGTTGATTGCCAGCAGTTGTCAAAATTTTGATGGTAGTGATTTTTTTTTTAACAGCATGTAACTCTTCTTTTCTTTCCCCTTTGCATCCACGCCTTAGTGGAGCAAACTTTAGCACTCTGCTCATGAATCTTGGACCAGAAAATTGTGCCACCCTGTTACTCTTTGTATTACTTGAAGGCAAGATCCTCCTCCATTCGCTTAGACCAGCTGTGTTGACAGGTGTTGCTGAAGCTGTAGTAGCTGTAAGTACAAAGTGTTCTGCACAGCAGTGAGGGAAATCCATTGAAACATCACAGTTGTAACAAGGCTTTAAGTTAAAATGATTGATATACTAAATGGTCATTTTTCTCAGCAATAGCATTTAGTTCATTTGCCCTAGCTAGTAACTCTTAGATCATAACTTTTGCATAGCTAACTAAGAGTTATGCTGTATATAAGTGGTCAGAGGACTTTCATCTGAGTGTTACAAAGCTTTTAGCAATTTCATGTCAATGTGCTACATGTAACTTCTTGGTTTTTCTGGTACAGTATCTGTTGTCTTGTTTTAACGTGTTTATTTCATTTAATTTTTCCCTCAGATGATATTTCCGTTTCAGTGGCAATGTCCATATATCCCCCTCTGTCCTTTGTCTCTGGCCACCGTACTCAGTGCACCTCTTCCATTTATTGTTGGAGTTGATTCACGATACTTTGATCTGTACGATCCACCACAGGACATTGTGTGCATTGACTTAGACACAAACATGGTCTACATGTAAGTTCTATGGAGATTTTACATTTTTCTGTAGATGGAGAGATTGCTGAAGTGCCCAGGAGATAAAACTGTTAAACGCTGTTTGATCCCACATGGTTTGTTTCTTACTGTCTCCTGTTCTTTTTCTCATTTCTAAAGCTTCAAAGCAAATTAAAACTTACAAAGTCAAGGATCGACACTTGGCATTTCCTATAAAAATGTGACACAGATATTGTTATTCATTTAGTAACAATGGGAAGTAACTAGGGAAAGGATTGTTCCCCCTTACTGGGCACTGGTTAGGCTGTATCTGAAATTCTGCGTTCAGTTCTGGGACCTTCCCAACAAGAAAGACACTGAGGTGCTGGAGCTTGTCCAGAGATGGTGTTGAAGGGTCTGGAACACAAGGGCTGTGAGAAGCAGCTGAGGGAGCTGGGGTTGTTTAGTGTGTATAAAAGGAGCCTGGGTGAGACTTTATCACTCTCTACAACTGCCTGAAAGGAGGTTGTAGCCAGGTGGAGGTTGGTCTCTTCTCCCAAGTAGCAAGCAGTAAGACGAAGGGAAACAGCCTCAAGTTGCACCAGGGCAGTTTTAGATTAGATAGTAGAAAAACTTTCTTCACTGATGGTCAGGCATTGGAACAGACTGCTCAGGGAAGTGGCTGAGTCACAAACCCTGGAGCTATTTAAAAGGCACGTAGATGGTGGTGCTTGGTTTAGTGGTGGACATGGTTTTGAGATGGTCTTGGCTGTGTTAGGTAAGTGGTTGGACTTGATGATCCTTAAGGTCTTTTCGTACCTGCATGAACATGACTGGTTCAGAACCTTTCTTAACAGCTCTTGATGCTGTTAAACACTTGGACTACTTTACGTTAGGGTTAAGAAAGAAATTTTTCTGAAGTTACAAGGACCAAATTTTTTGTGAGACCAATCCAGCAAAATTTGATATCTTCACTACTTTAATTCTAAAATATTTTCACTTAATTATTGTGTTTTAGTACTTTTCTTAAATTGAAGGTATTGCTTGAACAGCTTCTTTGCACCTTCTTGAGGAGAGGCTAATTCAGAGCAACTCTTCTGAGTTTCTGTAATGTGAGTACAAATAACTGACTTGAAAATTTAGGTTTTTTAGGTGTTTAGTAACTTCATTATTTACATTTCCATTTTAAATTAATTAGGTCATAAATATAAAGAGGTATTTAAGCTAGTTCAAAATGAGGGTGATCATCACTAAACCAAGTGCACATCTTTTCTGTGTGAAAATTAATTTTACTTATTCTCATGTCACTTTTTAACTCTTGACTTCTTTTTTTTTTAGTAACCTGAGTTAGATGTAGTAATTTGATCTATGGATCAGTGGAACGCTTTCTTGATTTTTATTGTTTTAGAAGGACCCTTCCTCTACTGAAGCAAATGTTCCCTTTATATTACTAAAATGCTTTATTAGTAGTATCACAGGAAATGGTAAACAATGGAGCAAATTTTGGAGGTTTTTTTAATCGGGTTTATTTTTCTCCTTCCCTTAGGTCCCCATTAAAAACATTGCTAAAAACATTTTCATCACTGTATAGCAAAGTATTATGCTGCCAAAAGAATAATTATAATTGTTACAAAAGAACATATTGAAGAAAGTCAAGAAAGATAACTTACTTATTTGAAGATACTTGCAGTGAAAAATACCTCAGTATTTTTGTTCATAAGTACAATGGAAGTTGAAGATTGCATTGCAGAAAAATGGAGATAGAAACAGGAGATTTTTGCAGGGAGATAAGGATGTCAAGATGCTGAGAAAGTTCAACTACCAAGGTTACTTGGATTGGTTGTTGAACTAAAAATCTCCTAGTGGCTGACCTCTTATGAGACAATCAACTGGAAAGGCTTTCACACCTTTTCTTTTACTGTCTTATAAGCCCATTTCTCTTTTAATAGTCAAGTGATCTTTCTCATTTTTGCTGCCTATTTTGCATTTATCTCATCTGTACAACTTACTTGACTTCCAGAGGAATCTGACATCTATAACATTTGACTTAGGTAGATGTGAGGTATTGGTACATGCATTATAAAAGGGTTTTAACCTGGAAATGAGTATATCTCTCAGTTTTGGAGATGTGTAGGTAAACCCAAATCTCCATAAAGCATCCACAAACATCCATTTGTGTTGAAGATCATACAGAATTGTGAAATACTGTGTTATTAGTGAATAAAGATTGTTTCATTTAATTTTATCCACATCTCTTTCTGCCCCTTTTTATTTCTATGACAATGTCGCCATACTGGGTTTTGTTTGTTTGTTTGTTTAGCTGTATAGGCATTTAACAACACTGTTGCTGACTTGGAAAGACTGCTTAATAGAAAAATAACTTCTGAAAAATTAGATATTTTTTGGTACATCGGTCTGTCAAGTGTCTTTCTAGGGCAAGTTTGGTGCTGTCTTTCTTACGCTATACCAAAAAGTACTAAAGAACTTTTATTCATTCAGCATCTTCCTTAATGCATTTAAATTTTTTTTTAACTATCTCTGTGATAGTTAACATTGAAAGCTCATTAAGTAGCCTTTTTAGGGCAAAGATTTGAGAGTTCATTTTATTTTTATAGCAGAATTTCTTTTCCTGGCATTTTTGGAATGGAACCACTTATATTGTTTATAGGCATGCTATTATTGTGGGGGAAGAATGGGCAAAGGCATCTGTAAGCATGGAATTTTTCTTTAACCCCAGAAACTTGGGCTTCCTTCCTAAGATATTTCTCTGTTCATACCAATAGAGCAAATAATAATGGAACAAATATTTCACAGATGCAAAGTGCAAAATCAACTAGTGTCATTATCAGCTTGGATAGTAATATCTGACTAGGTCTCATGGCCACAAGCTTTGTTGCACTCTCTGAAAGTGCAATTCTCTCCCACCTTCTGCCTTCCAGAAACAGGCAAAGGCGTTCTCAGGATTTGCTCCCTGCTCTTTCTCTTTGTCTCCAACTGCTTAAAGAAAGTCTAGCATTGTATCCGTTGTTCTTCTTAAAGAAGATGACAATCCCTTTAGGCAATTTGCCCCATTGCTTAATCAACCACATCATTTTCCAACTGTGAACTGCATTCCCAGTCTTCCTAGTACCTGTTAGACTGTGATTGAAGCTGCAGCTGTGTTGCCCTAGACATGGTCCAATGTACCCTATGACCATAAAGTTGCCAGACTGATCTTCTGGCATTTTGCAGTAACAATTTCATGTTGCATTCAGACCTGCCTTTATTTGTATCAGTAGCAGTATGGCAGGTTTATGGTAGAATAGACTTCGTATAGTAATCACATACAGAATAGTATGCTTAAATCATAGTAGCAAGACTGATGACAAAGTCTGAAAGGGAAATCATCTAATAAGTCTAAATCAAATCTTAAGTCAGATCCTCCAGTGACTGAAGAAAACTCATTACTCAATTTATACAATTCTGTGTCTGAAGAAATGAAATTCTGAGTTATGTTACTCCCACTTTTTTTTTTTAACAAATAGGTACAATGAGATTTATTTTCAAAATAATTTGAAGGTACTGCCTTCTATAAATTAAATAACTTAAGGCTGTTGAAGTTACTCTTTTTTATGCTGTCTGTATTTCATATGTCCTTTTTTGTCTCTCCTGTATTTTAGATCAGATGATAAGAAGAACACCAACTGGAAGCAGTTTCCTAAAAAGCCATGTAAAAATCTCCTCAGCACCTTAAAGAAACTGCACCCACAGCTGGCAGCAGGTGAAATAGATAAAATAAAATTAATGATAACTCTTCTATAAGTTTGGGGTTTTTTTTGCAAATAGCCTTTACGTCTTTTGTTAGAAAATCTTAAGTTTCCTTTTATTTTTATCAGCAGGGTATATCATGCCTGATAGAGAACTACTTCTTAATTTTAACTTGAGCAGAGCCGGAGGTCTCTCTTAGATAATTTTTCTATTTTGTCAATGTTATAATAGCTATGTTGTAATGTTTATTTGTATTTATATTTATGAAGAAATATTTTTATTACTATAGTTGATATTTTTGTTATAGTAAAAAGTGTGGAACTGTAATTTTCAGCAGTACCTGCTGCTGGTTTTTTAAGAATGCAAGAGTATACTTTGAATGTCACTTGTTTCCACCCCTTGGTGGACTAAAATGTTAGGGTCTTTATTGGAAAAGTAGTTTCAGATATGCATTCTTCAGAACAGGGAAAACAAGGTGTAACAAATGAGTGGGTTATGTGACTTTTAAGAATCTCCAGCGAAGATATCAGCAGAAGCAGGTTTCATATACATTTCTAAAAGCACAGCAAAGTTCAGTAAGTAGGTTCGCGCTATTCCTGGCTACATGGATGAAGCATGAAAAGGAAAATCAGATTAGAATCAAGGTAGAATGATTGTAGCAGAGACTGAGAACCCGAATGGGCAAGGGGAGACCCTCCTGTAGAGTCAAGAGGTTTGGGGAGGACCCACTAACTTTCTAAACTCCTGACGGAGCCTTGATGCGACTGAATCCAAACCTAGCCCTAGACTAAGGGGCTAAGTCCTAACTAAGCCCCATGTTTATGTCTAAAGCATTTAGCAGCACTTAATCATTGGCTAATTTAACATTTACAAAGTGATTTAATAGTATTTACTGTAAGCACCACAGTAACTTAATTACAGATCTGAGGTGGAAATACTCATACTACAGTTGCCATTGGGTGTTTAAATCCATTCACACATGCATGCACACAGACACAAAGAATTGTGTACAAAGGTGTACAAGACATGTCTGTTAAAAATTCACCTTGAGTTGAGTGAGATACACATGTCAGATGCCTCGGCAACTCTCAGTGGGTGACGGGTTGAGCTTTGACAAGAGGGAGGGGTACTGGGGGATAACCCAGACCCTGTCAGCAGGTTTCAACAATGCTCCTCAGAGTGTTGCAAACTGCAGAGCTGCTGGGCTCCAAGAGGTCCCACTGAGAAGGAGATGCTGGTGCAGTCACAGTTGCCCGGAAGAGCTCAGAGGACTTGCTTTAGGACTAGTCTTCATAGGGTCATGAGGTTATTACCTTCAGTCATCCGAGATTGAAAGCTACTGGAATTTTCCTCAAAAGTGCAGTTATAATAATATAGTTCTCTTAAGGATGTGGTTCAGGCAAATAGTGTTCCAAGGCTGTCCATTAGGCAACAGCTGTTCTTTAGGCAGCAGCTGTTCCTGAGAACAGACAATGTTTCTGATAAGCTCAAGGAAATCTAAATACTCAGGAGCCATTAATCAAGGCCAAGGCCTAAAGAGAATACCTGATGAGACTGGAGATTGTAGAGCAGCGCAAAAGGAGCTGGGTTGGGGCAGGGAGTGGAAAAAACCACCACACCCGGTGCTTTGAGTTTGTGTTGATTTATTACTGAGAGACTATATTCAGTTGAGTATAGAGTAACATTAACTGAGCTGACATCCTTGCTTTATGTCCCAGAATGCTGCATGAGTTAGAAACGTACACAACTTTTAAGGTACCCTGCCTTTCACATGGGCCAGTTCAATTGGAAAGTAATCACAGGATTTCTAGTTCTTGTCACTTCTGAATATGGGCACGTAGAAAATTTTTTTGAATGCACTGAATTATTATTAAAAAATTGTATGTGTTGCTGATTGCTAGTTCACAGGAAAACTCAAGAAGGCTCTGCAGTGGAAATGACTCCTATAGAGGCAGATTTCTCCTGGCAGAAGAAGATGATAGAACTTGAGATGGAGATCCAGGAAGCATTTCTCCGTTTTATGGCATCTATTTTGAAGGGTTACAGAACATTCCTCAAGCCAATCACACAGGCACCTTCAAATAAAGCAACTGCTGCTGATTCCTTGTTTGATCATCAAGGTCAGGGTGGGGCAAACTAGGTGCTGATAGCATTGGCAGTGTTACAACTTTAGAGTCCAAGAACAGCATAACTTTAAAAGGTCAAAGTTCCTTCTGGTTGTACAATTCTTGGCAATATTTAAAATTGCAATTGTCTAAAGTTCAACTATTCAAAGTTGATTAAAACACAGAAAAATATATATAGAACTGCAGGTTTGCACTAGCTCTGGTGGTAGAAAAAGTATGATGATGCACTCTCATCATGGCATATTCTGCAATGTCAGCTCTTGGGAATGAAAAAATATTTTTTGATTTGTATGAAGCAAAAATGCTAGGAGCCCATTAATGAGGAATGAAATAATGGTCTTAATACAAATAGGAAAATAGTAGAGAGTGGGGCAGAGATCAGGAAAACAGCAAAGCAATAAACAGGAGTCAGCAAATGTCATTCTCATCACTGTTAACTTTTCAGATCTGTTCATGAGTTGAATGCTGCATAAAATGTCACAGGTGTTTTGTATGTGGTGGTGTTTTGGGTTTTGTTTCATTTTTTTGAGGTTTTTTTTTTTTTTTAATTACTGGATGAGAGATTTGAGAAGAGATTTTTAGTCAACCATTTGAAGAGTCGTCAATATTATCAGGCCCAGCACCTTTTATTTTTATTTTCGTATTGTTTTAGCTGTTAGATGCTATTGTACGAGGTCATCTCCTTTTTCTTACACAACGAATCAACAAACACAGTGAGCAGGGATTACATGGGGGTGATTGACTGCCAAGGAATGTTAGCTATGTAGTTATTAAAAAATGCTGTTATTTTAATCTGCCAAATGCAAGTAGATAAAAGCAGGGGGTTTTTTGATAAAGCAAATACTTTATGTATTGGCACCTTAAATAATTTGACACTTTACATGTTAATTTCTTATGTAACTTGTAACTGGTATTTAGTTGTGTGTTCTCTTTTGTAACCAGGATTTTTAAAAAGCAGAGACCGTGCCTATACAAAGTTCTACACGCATCTCACCAAAACACAGATATTCAGCCGCTTTATTGAAGAGTGCAGTTTTGTGAGTGACAAGGATACTGGCTTGGCATTTTTTGATGACTGCATAGAAAAGGTAAAAAATGTAGTAATACTACTACTAAATAATATGCTTCTGTTCATTTTGTGTTACTGTCTTGTCTTTTAGTTGAGAAGGTACATAACCTCTGCAGGAAGTGCTCAAAGGGATTGGAATTCTTGGTGGCTATTGCTGAGTCGTTTTCTTCATCTTCTTGCATGGTCATCATTTCTGTGTTGTTGCAGGAAACTTTAATTAAAGCCCTCTAGGATTTCAATCTATAAGATAATGTGAGAAATACCAGTAGCTGACCGTTTAGCAAAATGCCATCAACATCTTCCCTTTAAATGTTAATTATCCTCCCTCTAATGTGGAATTGCTACCAGTGGTCATCTGCGCTGTTGTTGTTTTTCCCACCATTTCAACTTAAAACGTGCCTAGTGCTTTAGAGATGGTCAAAACTGGTTTATGTAAGTAAGTTCCCCTTTCACTGCATGCATGTTATAGGAGAAGGATTGCTATATCCCATTCTTTTCTTTTTTTTTCAGTGAAGTCACGTCAGTCATATCTGGTCTAGATAGGTTATGGAGTTTGTAGCTTCATCTTTAGGATGCCAATTTCACAATATAAAAATTAGGTCCTAGAGAATTATATTTATTTTTTAAGGCATATATATATGATTCTTTCTGGACAGAACCTTCATTTTAATAACAAATTCTTATAGATTGAGTCTTTGATTCAATATTGATTCTAATCAAATTAACACTGTAAATGGACAATAAAATAAATGTTTAAAAGTTTATTGGCATTTACTTTTCTCTGCTAAGTATTAGATATGCATCTAGAGAATGCTTTGTTAATAATTTGTTATTAGTGCAGGTTGTCGTATTGAAAATATCTGCAAACTGGTGGTTTCTTTCAATTAAACTAAATTAAAGCCCTTTTCCTTTGATAGATTTAGGATTTTGTATTTAGTAGATAATGTCAGCAGATTGAAAGCATGCTGATTACTTAATTCTTTACTGAAGTGTTTGAAAAAGAGCTTAGCTGCTTCTACAGTAATATGGAAAATTGATGTTTCTTCTTTAATATTTCAGTAAGTGATTCAGCTTTAATAGACTTATTTGGGAGTTTGTTTTTGAGCTGAGAAGAAACTCTTAATTTTTTTTTTTTTTTTCTTTTCCCAGCTCTTTCCAGATAAAGGAACGGAAAAAGGAGAGAAGGTACTTTGTCCTTGAAAACATATAGAAATATCTGATCAAGAAATAAAAATGGAAAGACAAGGCTCTGGACTTGATATATGAGTAATTAGAGCAAGTATAATTTATAAAACATCTATCCAATCAAATATAGCATATATTAAATATATTTTTACATATTTTAACATAATAGAAGTTTAAAAGAACATTTTCTTCCAAAGCCAAACTCTGTACTTAGTGTGCAAACTCTGTTCTCAGGTTGATATAGATTCTGTCGAAGATGCACGCTTGATTGAGCTTGATGAGTCACAAAAAAGTGAACACACAGTGTTCATAATGCCACCAGAACCACCTGCTGATGATGGACAGGACCGAGTGCCAAAATACAGGTACAAGTTAAACAGTCGCATAGAGTGAAACTGGAATGCTTATGAAATTTAACAGAGCAGATGTTCCATTTGTGCAAGACTTGCCTTAATACAATGTTCAGAGGAACCCTTAAAAAGATACGAACTGCTCAGATTCTAGAAGTCAGAGTTTTGTGTGTGTATATATGAGGGTATGTGGATTATGGTATTAATTTTTCAGTAACTTGTTGCTGACATTATAATAATGCTGTTCTGCATGTATTCAGTATCATCCTTCCTGTTTGAGCCATCTGTGTGTATTTTTTAGCAAGTGCAGTGCACTTTGTTCCATGTTAGGAATGATTATGGTGGATTATGAATCTACCCAGTACTATTGATCTGCAGACAATGAACCAGAAGAACAAGACATGCACTCCACTTCTCAGATTTCTTGCACTCAGTCTTTTTCGGCCGTGTGCAAGAAGTGTGGAGTTTCAGACACTCTGGCTATGACTGTTTCTTCCTATCTCTCTTGGAGATCATGAGGGTTCTGTTTTCAGCTGTTGTTCTTGTTAATCATTGTCTGTGCTTCCCTGACCTTCATGACGTGGTTAGCAGTCTGGTTCTTATTTCCATTGTCACTGGAGGTTTAATGTCTAAGGCATCTTCTAGTGGTATATTTGTGAATAAGGCTAATCCTTTTTTTTCCTGGTTCTTTATTCTCCTGTTTGTCATTTTTTCCATACCAGTTGTCTTTGTATGGCTTTTCTACTGTGAGCAGGTATGTGGAAAGCTTTTATTTTCTTCTTTTTTTTTTAATTCATCTATATAGCTATAAAAACTTCCCACGACTAGATTTCAAGCTCTTTGACAGGCCACAGGAGCTCAAGCTCTCCTTCAGCAGACACCCAGCTGGAAGCAACATTTCAAATAGTCCAGCACTCATGGCAAAGAGGACAAAACAGGTCAGATGAATCTCACTGTAATCACTGTGTGAACACTGAAAGATACAAACTTTTCTGGTAAAACTGCCATTGCCTATTTATACTATTAGTTAATGTTGTCAGAGGTTTGGTCTTTATAACTGTTGAGAATGAAAACTTGTAAATAAAGGAAACAGAAGAGATAAATAAACATCTGAGATTACAGTTTTTTGTCAAATGCATTTTAAAACTTTAGACTGTAATATGAAATTAAATTTAAATTAATGCTTTAGTGCAGGGAAAAAAGATTGATCCTGATCCTAGTTTTTGTTTGCAGAGAATCTTAATAAGAGAGGGATCTTAAAGGGATCTTCAGTTGAACGTGTGTTCTTTATTATTAAATAATACTAACCCTTAAGAAGTCAGTGTCTTAGTTAGATTTCTAGATTCAAGATGTTATATCTTTTGTCTGCTTTTTTTTTTTTTTGTTTGTTTCACCCTTACAGGAGATAAAAACAGCCCATAAATTAGCCAAGAAGTATTATGCAAGCCCCCCACAGTGGGCTAAGTGTCTCTTCAGTCATAGTTACAGCCTGTGGTTCATTTGTCTGCCAGCCTATGTCAGAGTTGCACATCCCAAGGTCAAAGCACTGCAACAGGCATATGACGTTCTGATTAAAATGAGGAAAACCGATGTGGAACCACTAGATGAGGCAAGTGCAAATCAAAAAAAGTTACCATGCACATGAAATGGAAGGCAAGGTGCAAATACAGAGTGTTTTACTGCCCCCACCAGGTTGCACATGCTTATGGTTTGATCTGTGTTAAAGCCACCTTAAAATCACCTCAAGTTTGCTTAATTAGGGCAAGTGGAAATTAATTGCCTTTTTCATCCTCAGCATAGTGTCTGCTGGGTTGAGTACTCCAACTTAGTGTTGCTGGTGTTCTCCCAGATGACTTCCAGAAGGAAGTCCTTGAATATCCCTGGTTTTTAAGTGCACTTTGAATTAATGTTTTGCAGCCTTACTTCACTGAAGGGATAATGCATTTGCATGCAGCATACTATTCTTTAAGTAGGATCCAGAGCACATAGCAGCAAGTTATCCTGCTTTTTGCATGGGTGTCTTACCTCCTTTATTTCTCAAATAGAAGGGCCGAGTTGGAAAAAAAGACCGGTATGCTAAACAATGTGACTGCTGGTGTTATTTCAGGTCCTGTGATATCCTGATTAATTTTTGTGCCCTCTTCTGGCTGTGTCATGTTATGAACTAAGCAGTTGCTGTCACGCAGCTTTCCCTTTACGTGTTTAAAAGTTGGAAGTCAGAAAAGAGCTTATGATGTTTCAAAATTCTCATCATTAGTCCATTTATGCATTTCTGTGTCTTGTCAGGTCTGCTACAGAGTAGTAATGCAGCTCTGTGGTCTGTGGGGTCAGCCTGTTCAGGCCGTGAGAGTCCTTTTTGAAATGAAAAATGCTGGAATACAGCCAAATGCCATCACCTATGGTTATTACAACAAGGTAAGGGACCACTGTGACTTGCTGTTATCACTCGCAATGTCCTGTAACATGTTTTTAAGGTTGTTTCTTACCACTCTTCGCGTGGATTTGCTGATTCTCTTGGTCAAGCAGTCCTTTTGGACATGCTTACTGTTGACTGGATCTGCAGTATATGGTTTTACACTATTACATTTACATTCCTGTGCTGTTTGGCTAATGAAACATTGCAATTGAAATATACATTTACACTGTTTCCTTTTGCAAGTTTTGGAACCACCTAGTTCTTCCATGTCAAATAAATCTGTTCTAAGGTGTATGCATTAAGATAGCAGGATTCTAGATGGAGGAAGGTTGGAATTAGGCTAGTTAGAGTAGCCTCCCCCTCTTTTCCTTGTTCCAGGTTCCTGTAATATGTTGATGAAACTTCACAGTAAACCATATAAAGTAATAAGAAAAGAGGTGCTACTATGATCTTCTGTTGCTATCAAAAGATATGAATAAGAACAAACACCACCTTGTTTACATAAAGAAATCTTGATCCATTGTTTGTTTTTGCTCAGCTATTGTATATCGACCTGTGGAATAAAAAGGAAGAGCTCATAAAAATTCAAGCATTTGTCCTACTTTACATGGTTGACAGTAAATGCTTTTTTTTGATTAAGGGGGAAAAAGCTTCTCACTGTACTGTGTTTCTTCGTGTAACTTCCTTACTGTTTTTGTTATTGCTGTTGTTACTGTCTGTTTCTGCAGGCAGTTTTAGAGTCTTCTTGGCCTAGCAGTAACCGCAGTGGCATATTCCTGTGGACAAAGGTACGAAACATAGTTCACGGCACAGCACAGTTTAGGCAGTGCTTAAAGAAATCAACGCAGAGCGCACGAGTGCCTGTGATATCAGGTAATAAGTTCATTGAAATAGATTTATTTCTGGGGAACAAGAGCATGACCTGCTTTCTCAGGGATTGCAGCCTAACATTGTGGCTTTTAAAAGTGGAAAATCTGTCCTTAAATGTATAAAAATTGATATTTGCCAACTTGATGCTTGCAACAGGATTAGTATGTCTTTTGCATACTGAAGAATTAATTGTTTGATTTCTTTTGCTAGAATTTCATATTCTTACTTTATATATGCAAGCAGAAGTATTTACTGTTGTCTGAAGAGGTTAGGTTTGTTTAAAAACCTGAACAGTTAAATCCTTTCATACTAACCATCTCTCATTCATGTCTTTAGCTCTGCGGAGTCCCACGGGTGGAAGTGATGGGGACATGGTGAGCCATGGTAGCGTGGATAGCTCTAATGATGCTAACAGTGGGGAGCACACCCTCTTCGTCAGTGACTTAGTCAGGCTTGATTCCATTGATAATCACTCTAGCACAGGTACTAGATTCTGTTGGGTTTCACTACTAACAGTTCCCTAAAAGGATAAGTTTTCTAGTCTGCGATTTCCCCTCCACAACTACCACTTTCCCCTCTTGAAGCTGTAGAGAAGTGTGGAGTTAACTTGCGTAGAAAAAGAAATGCACTAGTCTTGAATATCACTCCTTTACTGCAGACTGTGCTTTAGTTTGGAGTGTACCATAGCAGAAGTACTGTTAAGTTAAAATAAATGTCTTGCTGTGGTCTCATGTACCCTGCTTTGTGCGTTAGTCTTCAGGAAAGGTATGAAGCCTCTGACATATGAGGCTGTTTAATTTTTGCATGTTGTCATTTACTCATAGAAGTGATAGTCTGTGTCAGTAAAATGTCTGCGTTAAAGGAAAGGAGTGATAGTTGCTGAGGTGATTAGAAGGGAACACTTGAAAATGTTTCTCCTTGATTATTTCCCAGAAAGGCCTAATTAGCACTCATGTAATTAGTGTGTTATGTTAGGCTATGGTAAACTATGCTTTTAAAGGCCATATTCAAGTTTATTATTAGTAGTTGCTAAACTCTGAAATAACTATAGATATTATCAGAACCTTGTCATACAGTTTTAAGGAGACACCATGGGAATGGAAAGGCAGGTGATAAGCTGGAGAAAAACCCCGCTTTAAATGTAGTGTGCACTCCTACAGACAAACTGAAGTAAAAAGTGTGCACAGGAAGTTAATAATTTGAGTTGGCAAGACAAAATGCATGGTTGTTTGTATCTGCTTTAGTACTGATCACATCCTATCTGTGCACAGGCTCAACTAAACTTCCTTTCTGTGTGTACTTCAAAACTTAATGTACAAAATGGTTCTTGCACACTCTTCATGTTTTTAATATCTTGAGCCCTTCTGTAAAGAGAACTTTGAGTCTGATTCCTGTGCTTCATCTGATATGTCTGCCTAGATTACTGAACTTCCCTTCTCTCTGCTCTTTGTTGCTCTGCTTTTTGCTCTTTGCTGTCTCTTGGGTGCCGCATTTGTCCTTGGCTATCACGGTGTGGGGTGCAGACATATGGTGTGAAGCCTTGGATGCACGTGTGCTTTGTTTCTACCCTTGAATGTTACTTCTGCAGGTAATTCACCCATTTATTGATAGGGTATTTTCACTTCTGTGCAAAGCAGAGATACTAACATTATAGAAACATTATTGAACATTATCAGGACCAAAGAATGTCAGAATTTAATTTTCTATATAAAAAGTTTTTAATATAGTAGCCAAATGTATTAATTGATGGCTGCTCAAATTTTTAATTCTTCTTTACATATTTGTTATTTTTTGGTAAAATAAATAGCTGTAGTATGTATGGTAGATAGATTATGTCTGTCACTCAAGTTTTATGGAGCTTCCTAACACCTTTCACACTCAGTAACTTACATGTTGATCTTTTTTGGTACATGTAATGTGTTCTAATAGGTCCTCTGAAGTAAACAATCCTGTTTAACATGTTGCTGAGAAATATGTCCCATATACTATTTTTGTCTTTTTGCACATGCAGCAGGACATCAGATAAAAATAACAGGGAAAAGAGACTTTCTGGATTGTTTCATATGATAGACTTTTTGGATTACTGTGAACTTTTTTTTTTTTGAGTGAGTTACAGCTGTCAAATTTAACTGGTATACCAGAGGAACAGAGTTTTAAAAAACGTTTACAGTTTTACTTTTTTCCTATTACAATTTATTCTTTGGCATACAGCAAAAAAAAATAGCACAGTTTATGATACAGGTTTTTTTCAGGGCTGTATTCATTGTTAGTAGCTTGCTCAATTACTGTGGTGCTTGTCTAAATTTCTTTTGTTAATGCATTTGAGAATTTAGCTTACCCAGCAGTTAAATATTTCATGCTAATGTGATAGGAAAGGAATGAAAGCAGATACAGTGCATTAAAAGTAGCTAGTCACCGTAGTGTTTCTAGGGGAGCTACTGGTATTTAATATAATTAGAAAAGCAGATTTGGATTGGTATGGCCTAATTATCTCTGGTGTCATCATCACCGAGTAGATCTTCCCACAAATTAGACATTTTGGAAATCTTATTGTGAACTTCTCTGGAGAAACAACATGTGAAAAAAATTTCAGTTATTTTATTTTCTTATTGAAAAAAACAAATTAAGTTAGGAGAAATGAACTTGAGGCATGTATTTGTATTTCTTCAAACAGGTGATCAGTCAGACCACGGTTACAGATCCAAGGACCTTTTGAGAGATGGTGAGAATAGTCTACCTGAAAATGAAACACAAGTGGAGAAAGATATTTCTTCTAACGCTGAAGACTTAATAGGAGGTTAAGTATGCATATTTACGTTGGTGAAAGCTTTTGGTAATAAATGTGCTTCGTGCTTTAGACTACCACAGATATTCAATGTATTGAATTAGTAATGTTGCCAGTCTCAAAATACAACAGATTTCAAACAGTTCACATTATTCCTGTGTCCTAAATAATATCAGTGGAATACATATAGGTGAAATAGCCTTTTATTATGCTAACAATGTAGATGGAAAAATTGGACAAATGCTGGGGTACACGGTATTTTACATTCCATTCCTCTCATTTATCTATTTGAAATCTTGACAATTTTTTTATCTGTACCTGTTGACTAATAAAAGGCATTACTTTTTCTTACAAACTTGTCTCAGCTATGGACAGCCTTATGGTTGTCTTCTGTCCAAATTTTGCCCTTAGTTTTTCTATACTGTGTTCTTTTCATTACTGAATTCGTTTCATATCCGGATGACAAGGTCCTTTGAGTGGGTTAGGGCTTCTAAAGCTCTCATTAAACAAATAGTCCTGCATGAAAATCTGTGAACTAATGTTCCTACTCTACTTTGATTAAGTACTTTGAAGAAGGGAGAAATTTGCAAATGCTCTAACCTTGTGAACAGTTAAGCACTCTCTGCATGATACTGGTGACTGTCACCTCTTTGGATATTACTTCTAGGAAATGCTCAGTACCTAGTTGGACTGATCCTTTAGTTTCTTATTACATAAGGGAAGTTTATAAGTTGGAGTTTATATGTTACATAACAGTGCAAATGAATTTATTAAGGTAAATCTACTAATGTTCACATTCTCTTTCTTGCAGAGTTTTCTACAGAGAAATCTTACGAAAAGCAACAGCTGAATACAGAAACTCCAAATCCAACTGATCCACCTGCTTGGGGTAACAGTATTGTGAAAGTTCCATCTGGCATTTTTGACAGCAGTGGAAGAAAAAGCAGTGGTGGTGAGTCACTGGATGAAACAGAGCTTTCTAAAGTCCTCATCTTGTTGTGCTGTAGTGTTTTGCAATCTGCTTCATGGAAAGAAACAAAATTCTTCAAGGTGCAGATGTCTTGCACAATATTTGCTTTCCACCATTGTCCTTTGCAGGTGACTTAGAAGGAACCTCTGGGTTCTGAGGTTGAAAATCACTATTTAGTAGATTGAAATCAAGATTTTCCCTGCCCTGCACTGAGAGTGTTTCAGTAACGTACTAGAAAACAAAGAGGAATAGTGGCTCTACTCTTGATTTTGTGACCTAAACCTTGCTAGTCTTGGACAAGTCTTTTTATTACTGCAGCTTACATTGCCAATGTATAATGCAGGAACAATGCGTGTTGTCTTTGTGCTGTACAACATTTATTTACTTATCTCCAGATTTGTGATGAGGAAGATTTATGGACATATAAAAGCCAAATCCTGGGACTCAGTTTTTTTCTGCCTTTGTGCCTGTCCTTTACTAAGACAAGGTAGTCCAGCTTCAGTGTAGCTTGATTGTAAAGAATTGAGTCTCAGGTAAAAAGTTGCCCAGAACCTTTTTGGCAATTATGGAAACTGATGGCTAGCCAAGAAGCAGCATTGATGTGAGACTCAGACATCCTCCATCAGTGGATATGGTACAACATGTCTTCTCTTGAGATCCTAATATAGTAGAATTTCCATACTTACGGAAGTTTTTAGCTAGCTAACTCAGCTATCTAGGCAATAAATGTTCCCAATTATCCTGAGAAAATATGAATATCTGTAAGATCAGTTTATATCTTCCACATGCTAATTTTAATAAACATTTTCTAAATATACAGCTGTGTCATAAAGGAAATAATGTATTTGTATTGGGCAGACACATGTGATTGGGTTTTTTCAGAACCAGAATGGACTCTGGAGTTTGACGTTTAGATCTCTAAATATGGCTCTTGGGGGAAAAAAGCCAAAACCAACCACAGCAGTTTATACTTAGAATTGTACTTTCCTTTTGTTTATGGATGTAGCACCTACTCTCTGGGTGTTGGCACAGGGAAAGGAGGCAGAAGCCAATAAACAACTTTGATTCCAAAGAGTTGATGGCTTTTGATTTACAGGATCTGCAGCCAGTGAAATAACTTGTTAATGCTAGTGTAACTTCTTAATGGATGTCTTGAGGCTGTGGTACTCCCAATCTTCGCACTGGTAAGGAGGTTAAGGAGCTTTCACATGATTTCAGGAAGTAAGCATTTTTGGTGGCTATGAATACCATATTATTAATGTATTTTCTCTTTTAGAAGCTGTTTCTAGCCCACTGTTCATAACTCAGGATTCAGTTGAAGATGCAGTCTTTGGTAATGCTTCTCCTAAGAAAACAAGTGAGAAAAGGCAGAAGAGGCAGAAATTGTTTTCTGAGCCAAGCTGCAGTTTCAGCAGTGAAAGCAGAGCAGGAATGCTGCTGAAAAAAGGCAGCTTGGACTTGCATTCTAAAGAAATAGCAATAATGATGAGAGCAGATGCCAAGATCCTAACAGCAGCTTTCTCTGGGGCTAACACTTCACCCTGTCATATGAATAAATCCCACAACTTTGAAAATATCACTGACCAGCAGCTTTCTGACATAAGTGGCACTTGGAGTTGTGTGACTGAGAGTGATTGGGACCTAGAACGTAGGTCTTCACCGGTGCTGGAAGAACCTGGGGAAGGGCAGGAGCATCTTGAGAATGGAAGAGATGAAAACAAGGCCACAGTGGAAGACATGAACCTTGAGCAGTCAGCTGAGTCTAACAACCACAGACCAGAATCCAAAGATGCAACTGCTAAAAGAAATAGCTTTTATGGAGTGGTTAAGCCTATCGAAAGGGAAGATGTTGAAGTAGGCTTGGACCCTTTGTCTTTGCTAGCTACTGACAGCATGCAACCAAGTTATCCAGAACCTGGGGAAAAGTTAGTGTCACCAGTTGCAGCACGTAATTTGGCAGATGAAATAGAGAGCTATATGAATTTGAAGAACCCATTGGGTAGTAAGTTTCCCAGCATGGAACTGCACAAGCCGAATAATGAAGCAGAAGCTTCTGGTACACTTGGTCACTCCCAAGAAAGGAGGTCAAGCCTGCCTTTGGATCCTGTCCTGCCATCCCCCAAGTCTTATGAAAATCGAAGAAGTCCTTCTGTCTCTAGATCCAAAACATTCACGGGACGATCAAAGCAACAAACCCATCCACAAGTTCAAAAGGAGCGGTCTTCATCGTTGACAGGACTGGGCCGTTCTTCTCCACAGGGCTCATTGGGAACTGTCGTAACAACTTTATCCGGTCTGAAGTTAGACAATATACTGTCTGGACCAAAAATGGATGTTTTGAAATCAGGCATGAAGCAAGCTGCCAATGTGGCCAGTAAGATGTGGGGAGTTGTAACTTCAGCATATAGTTACTCAGATGATGAGGTAAGTGTTTCTCAATATGAAAAATTTGGGGACACAAAGTTAGAAGGGTAACTTCTGTATCCAGAAGATTGGTGTTTTCCATTAAATATTGACTTACTAGCTAATAAAAATTATGCTTTATCTATGATGTTTTTCCTTGCCATTAAAGAAAAATGCTTTTCAGACAAAAGCAAATTAGATGGTATTGATGCAGTAAGTTTTAACCTTTTGTTCTCAAGATTGCCCCCATTTATTTATTTGTGTACCTTTATATTAAAAGAAACTGAACCAAGACATCGTAGTAAGAAAGTTGATGAATCTTAAATGATGCCATACTGCCTGTCTTATTTTAGAAAACAAGGTTGTGAAATTAAATCCCAAACCCAAGAAATCAGGTTGGTGAGGGTTAAAGTTGAAAGTAATAAGGTGCAGTCTGAGGTCTAGTAAATCTGTCAGGAATTTGGAAACAATGTTACAGTTCTTCTGTGACTAACAGAATTTAGTCAGAGTAAAACATTTTTTCAGAGTAAAACATTTCAGACTACGATGACAAGAATGATAGAGGATATAGACGGATGAATATTGTAACTTCCTCTTCTCAGCATGTCTTGTTATTGTGCTTTCAAACACAGTTTTCTCACTTAGAAAGGCCTATACTTGATCCAGTTAATCCCTCAGTCTGGTGTTTGGTTTGAAGGGTCTTTTTTCAAAGATCTTTAGGCTGTTAAGTTGGCTTTTTGTTGCCTTTTTCAAATTCTCCTTCTTTGCCCAGCCTTCATAAAAGGTGGAGAAGGGGAAGATAGCTTTCTGACTTTATTTCTGTGTGAAACAAATTTAACTGATGTTACTGGTAGGGTCTCTACTACTAAATAAATTTTTAAAAATTAATTCCTTTTTTTTTAACCAGATTTTGTCTGTGACAATGAAAACTCACTGCCTCGCTTTCTTTCCTGGGTTTTTTTTCCTATGATCTGTGTTTTCTTCTGTGCCTTTCTATTAGACTGACCTATTGTATACAATTTTGTTCCATGGCACATCAATTCCATTGATGTGACTTATTTTACTTTTCTTCAAGCATCCTTTCATTCTCTTCTGTTTTATTTCTTTAATTTACGTTTTGATGAATATCCTAATTATGGTATTTTGTTGCTTCTTGTGTTTTGGTGACTGTTAGTGCTACATCATTTCAGCTGGTATGTTTCCTTCCTGTCTTCAGTTCTGAAAATATGACTTGACTTTAATCTTTTTTCTGATAGTTACTTCATTTTGTGTAATGTCTGACAAATCACAGTTCTGCACAATTTTTTCTGTTTCTCCTGTAAAGTTGTTTATATCCCTGTTGTTTTGTCACTCAGTTTGGTTGTCAGCTAAAATATTTTCACTGCTAAAACCTGTCATTTTTCAGTATCCTCCTGCTTTGTCCAGTATCCTCACTTTTTGATTTACATCTAACAATTTTTTTACATCAGAATTTTTCTTAATATGCCAGTTCAATTATTTTTTCTTTAGGATAAAGATGGAAGTCAAATAATGGATGTGGAAGTACTCAAAACCACTACTTTTTCTTCTTGCATTAAAGGAAGAAAGCCATCGATCAGACTGTAACTTCCCTGTGGGTTTTGAAGATACTATTTTGGGAGATAATCTGTTGTCAAGAACTGGAGGCCTAATGACAAATGAGCTTGCACAAAGCACTACTAGTCTTGGCAGCAGCAGCAGCGGTGGAGATGTGGGAAGACAGCATTACAGTGCAGGTGAGATTATTTGGTTCTGTTTTCCCCTGATAACTTGATTATAATTTAACAAACAGGGAAAACTGTTGTATGTGAAATCATTCAAAACAGTGGAAGGTGTGGTAATGCGAAATTATTTCCATTCCTAATAAATTACAGTTTTTACTTCCATTCTGTGCTCTTCTCTTGCAGTAGCTAATAGCTAATGCTTCTCTCTTTGTTGAGTATATAAAAAGCTGATAAAATATGCAGGAGTTTAACCATAAAAATACTTCCTGTGTATGTGATAGGAAGATTCCTGATTATAGCAAGGAGCACCTCATTCGTGTAAAGTCATAACACCCTGAAAGTTCTTGAAATATTTACACAGAAAAGCTGAACAATTCAAGAACTGCAAATAGTTGCATAACAGAGACAGATCTTTTGAGGGAAGAAAGAAGCAAACAAATAAAAATCAAACCAACAAAACAACCCTGTACTTCCAAGCACACAAAAACCCCAAAGCAGTACACACTAAAAGTTCTTCATCTTTGGCATGGAATAGGAGGTGTTGGATACATACTTGATTACAAGTTATGCAGGTAAATAGTTGATTACTATATGCCTATTGCTGAATTGTCTTTCTCTCTCTGCTGTCAGATGTAAAACTGGATAAATAAATAAATAAATCTAGGCATTTTCAGTTCAGATTTGATTCAGTTAGATTTGATTCTTATTTGAGAAAAAAGATGTGTTCCTGCACCAGGTGTGGACTTGGTTTAGGTCTCTTTGCAATACAGTACTTCAGTGATGCAAATATTGTAAAGCCATCTGCATCAAGAGAAGAAGAACTATCTTGCAGACTGGATATAAGCTGGCCCTATCTTGCAAAATCTTGACAAGATATCTTCTAGGTCCAGTTAGTTAGAAGGGTTATAAGAACTAACTATAAAGAGTGACAGCCAACAGCGTATGTAAAATTTGTTCACAAATGTAAACTTGAGCTGAAAAAACAGAGGAGCCTTTTTTGTGATGAGGGGTTGCTGGTAGTGATTTTTTGATAAGAAAAATTTGGACTTGTGAAAAAAAATGCTGATAATCTTGCCTCCTAGAACTGATTACAACCATTTCCTTCTCGTGAATATATTCCAATTCCTTTACCCCTTTTCCTGGGCAAGGCTCAAAACCCTAACACCTAGTGTTACCAAAGAAAGAATATTTGGTTTATTGCAGTGTTAACCGGGGAAGACTTAAGCACAGTAATGGCGTATTTGGTATCATGTGCCTCATCTGGTACTATCCTAATGTTTGCTATTTATGTATCTAAGAAATTATAAGAAATTATGACCAACTTGTGAGAGTAAATGAGCAATCTTACTGCCCTTTGCCAGTCTTTTTTTTGTTTGCGTTTTTCTTTTACTAATTTGTGACCTATTGTGTTAGAAAAATAACCTTGAATCACAAGCATTATATTTATCTATATTGTGATTATAATATCAGTGATTTACATATATCTTTGGAGATTTTTTGGTACCATTTTCTTACCTTGGTTTCACAGCAGTTACTTTCTTTGGGAATGGATTAATTACTCTTTGCTTGAATACAAAACTCAAATTACTTTTTTTGTACAGGTGAAATTTCATTCCCAAAAAGTATGAAAGTTCTAGATTCTGAGAAATCAGAGCACAGCTCTTCACATAATACTAGTTTATCCAGCATTTTCCAGAACTATGCAATGGAGGTAAGATTAATAAACTCATAGATGAAATATACAATTATTCAATATTACTGTATGCATTAATTAACTGTTTAGTTGCATTGTGGTTGGTTTTTTCAAAACAATTTTTTCCTTGTTTCTACTGCAAAGATGCTTAATGCTTGTAGCCTAGAGTGCAACAGCAGCCTGACAAAAGAAAAGTGTCTTAAATACATCCCTGATATAGAGAGAGGAAAGACTGTCGAGGGAATGGTCAAAACTTGAAGTGAAAGATAAGTTAGAGATGAAACAGCATTTTTCCATATGAAAATTATGTGTTGTTACTAAATAATGGTGGTGAGTTGACCACAGCCACCAGCAAAGCCCTCACACAGGTATTTGCTTACTCCCTTCTCAGTGGGGGAGAGAATTAAAGGGTAGAAGAAAAAAACCTTGAGGGTTGAGGTAAAGACAATTTAATAAGTGAATTGTGGGGAAAAAAAATAAAAAAAGAGGGAGACACAACCAAAAAAGGTAGCAATGCAGACATCAGTCAGCACCCTGACACCTCTAGGAAAAGCTACCTTGGGAAAACACATATACATGCAGAGTTTTATCGTGGAGCATGTTACACTGTGTAATTTTGATCAGCAGATCAAAACCAGGACCAGCTGTCCTGGCTGTGTCCTGTCACAGCCTCCTGGCTGAGTTGGGCACATAATGAAAAAGGTCCATGATGATGTATAAGGCCCTGTGCAACAATAACTAAAACAGTGGAGTGTTATCAACATGGAGCTGGTCACCAGTCTGAGACACAGGACTGTAAAGAATGCTGACAAGAAAATTAACTGTATCCCAGCCAAATCAAACAAAATAATGTTTTATGCTTCCCTGTTTCAGTTATTTCTTGTAGATGCTTTCCGATTTCAAATACGTAGGCAGTGGTCACTGTGTTTGCCTTGGTTGCCTTTCTTTCAGCTGCAGTGTTATTTTGCTAAGTCATATGTCATTTTCATTTATGTTTGGTGTTCTGGACACCTAGGCTTGTCGAGATTCTGCCCTGCATTACATAAGGGGCATATTATAGTAAAATTAAATTGGGCAAATATCTAAATTATGTTAGCTCTAAAATTTATTAGATGCAGTGTTTGATGATGGTTTTTTGTTGGTTTTTTTCCCCATGTGAGTGAAACAATGAAGTAAGAGGACGAATGAAAAACAAGGTGTATGGTCCATTCTTCTGTTAGTACAGGATTAATTTTACCATCTTTTCTCTAGTTCTCTGTCTGTTCTAGTGATGAGACTTTTACTAGGTAAAGACCTCTTTTTTTCCGCTTGTACTGGGTTTGCATGGCAAGGATTTGGTAGCGAAGGGGCTACAGGGGTGGCTTCTGTGAGAAGCTGCCAGAACTTTCCCCCATGTCCAACAGAGCCAGTGCCAGCCGGCTCCAAGATGGACCCACCTCTGGCCAAGGCTGGGCCCAGCAGTGACAGCGGCAGCACAGCTGGGATAGTGTGTTTGAGAAGGGGAAAATATGCTGTGCAACAGCAGCTGTGGGAGAGGAGTGAAAATACGTGACAGAAACACCTCTGCAGACACCCAGGTCAGTGCAGAAGGAGGGGTGGAGGTGCTGCAGGCACCAGAGCAGCCATTCCCCTGCAGCCAATGGTGAAGATCACGGTGAGGCAGCCATGCCCCTCAGCCATCTACCCCGTGCTAGAGTAGGTGGATGCACAAAGGAGGCTAACCCTGTAGAGGGGAGCCCGTGCTGGAGCAGGTTCCTGGCAGGACCTGTGACCCCATGGGGAGAGGAGCCCACACTGGAGCACGTTCGCTGGCAGGACTGGTGACCTGCATGGGATCCACTCTGGAGCAGGCTGTTCCTGAAGGACTGCGCTCTGTGGAAGGAACCCATGCTGGAGCAGTTAGTGAAGAACTGCAGCCCATGGGAAGGACTTGTGTTGGAGAAGTTTGTGTAGGACTGTCTCCTGTGGGTGGGACCCCACGCTGGACCAGGGGAAGAGTTTGAGGAGGAAGGAGCATCAGAAAAAACATGTGATGAACTGCCCACAATCCCTATTCCCTGTTCCCATGTGCCACTTCAGGGAAGGAGGCGAAGTCAGAAATGAAAGTCAAGCTGGGGAAGAAGAGAGAAGTGGGGAAGAAGGTGTTTTAAAATTTGGAGTTATTTTTCATTATTCTAGGTGGACTTTTAATTGGCAGTAACTAAAATTAATTTCCCCTAGTTGAGTCTGTTTTGCCTGTCACAGTAATTGCTGAGCAATCTTCCGTATTTTTCTCCACTCTGTTCACTTGAAGAGGCAGATTGATAGTGGCTTTGGTGAGCACCTGACATCCAGCCAGAGCCAAAACACCACACTATTTTAAAGATTTCTTTTGTGTTTGATTGATTTTGTGGGGGTTTTTTTCCCTTTTTTGGATAAGTAGACATGCATTTACGTACAGAATTTGAAACAATTTGTATATGCTGAAGTCTTCACAGAAACAAGCAATTGCAAATGCTAAATTAGTAGGCTTTCAGGGTATTGCTTCTTTAATGTCAAAAATAAATTACTGATATTTTCACTTCATAGGTAGAAGTTAATATGTACGAGATAACTCTGAGTATGGTGAGAAAGTAGTGGTGAACTAATTTCTCACCATTGGGTTTCTGATACCTGTTAAACTCCTATGGATACTAAGCCTATAAAAAACAATTATAAAAGAATCCTGAAACAAGACTGATAATATTCCTTCTGTGCTGTTCTAGGTCTTGATGTCAAGCTGCTCTCAATGTAGAGCTTGTGGTGCTTTGGTTTATGATGAAGAAATTATGGCTGGATGGACAGCAGATGATTCAAACTTGAACACTACCTGTCCTTTTTGTAAAAGTACCTTCCTACCTTTGCTTAATGTTGAATTTAAAGACCTTCGTGGCTCTGCAAGGTCAGTGCATTTTATAGATACCTCTTTCTGCCTTTGTACCTGCACATGGTTAAATTTTTTCACAAGAGAAACTTTGATATCTCTCCCAGCCTAGATGTTCACAAGAATGGCACTGCCTATTCGATGGTTGCAATCATACTGAAGGAAATTATAAGTCATGTAAACTATTGAGTTGCATTGAAAACCAGCCAAGACACAAAGAACTGGTTGCCTTTTTATCACTTTTCTTATTTTCTTTGTAAGCATAATTGTACAGAAGGAGTAAGTCTGTTTTCATTTTGTTTAGATTTTAAAACAAATGGACCTATGGACCTTGAACTTTATAAAAGCATATGAAGAAGTTTTTTAATCCATCAGCAAATAATTTTTCCCAGATTAAATTTCCTAACAGCTTTTAGTTCCAGATGCTCTGGCATATTGTTTCTCCAATTTAAGCTTCTCTGCTTACTGTTTTTATCTCTTTTAGTTGCACTGTGAAAAACAGGAATTAATTTTAAGTTCCAGTTCTCACTGTAGAGGTTATTGCTGTGAAACAGAGCTTTCACTAGCGCTCTCTGATGCAGAAATTGAACATCTGTAGCAGCTGTAGAGTGTGCACTTAAAAATCTTAGCAAATCAAGACACATTCTTGTCTTTTGCTTATAGTGATGTATGGTTGTGTAGTCTGTAATGTCACATTACAATAGCAACCATTTTCAGTGATGTGTCAGCTATTGATGTGTGTTAGCTCTTGCTGATTGGGAGCCATGGCAAACTATGGTCACTTGTAATGATTTATGTCGAATGTCTTTTTTTGCAGATCAGATCTCTCTATGTGTTCATTTCCTCTGCCTGTACAGGTTACAGGGGCGAGAGTAGGATGAAACTTTTGTCCTGTTTTCAAACTTTCTAATGTTGTGTTTCCTTTTTTTGCTACTTTTGAAAAGTAAATGTAGAAAATAATAACTTTATGCTTGTAACTTAACCTTTGCACTTTTCTCCCCTCCCATTCATGTTGTAACTTAGCTTTTTCCTGAAGCAAAGTACCTCAGGAGACAGTTTACAGAGTGGTACCCTTCCATTAACCACGGATACCCTGGAGCAGAAACTGTTGTCCAGTCCAGCCGTTGCTGACTTGATCAGTTTTTCAGATCACCCTCAGTCCAGCCACACCATAGCTGAAGAAACCAGCTGTGCAGTTGAGCAAGGGTATGTATAACAGGATTGTTATGTCAGAAATGTATCAGTACTTCTATACTTCTAAGGGTAAGATACCAAATGTGGTGAAGTACAATTGAACTTGAGAATCACCTGTTTCCTCTCATTCTTTTTGCATGTTTCAGGCATGCTTTTATCAGTTCGAAGTAAACTCATTCCACCAAGTGAGTAGGTTTTAGAGATAACAGCTATAGAAATAGAACCTCATGTCCATCTGCTGTTGATCAATAGGTAAAACAGCCTCTTCTCAGTGTTGTTAAAACACAATCACCTTTTAGACGCACACAGAATTCAAGCATTACTTCTCCTTTCCTTGTATGTATGATTTAGCAAGAAGAACACTGAATTACGGGGAAAAATAAGTCCATTTGCTGGAACACTTTACTTGAGAGAAAGCTCTGAGAGCACTCAACACTTGTGCTGAGCTTGTGTTCTATGACGAACAAAACCCGTGTAAAACTGAAACTCAGAAAAACACTGCCACTTCTGAAACAGTTTGAGGAAAAAAAGCATTACGGGGAAGGTGTCATGTTGGAAGAGGGAAGAACTGAAATAATGTTGCTATGAATTGTGACCTTTTGTTGGGATTGGTTACATTTTGTTGCAATTGGTTTGGTTTTTTAAAAATCATTATTCAATTTGGGATTCTGGAGCATTAGTGCCTGGGAGAAAATGAGCTGATGCCTATGTCAGACAACTAAAATCAATACGATAGTAGTTGGTCTTAATACACTAAAAATGAAAGGTGGCATTGCTTATGTTAACATGTTAATTTTAGTGACATACTTCTAACCAGAGTAAAACCTAGGAGTGAAGGTCACCTGTAAGTCTGTTTCATCTCTTTTCAGACTATTTGCAAGCAGCCACTTTCTGTTTCACTTTGGTTTTTATCCTGTAATGTAGCTGAAGTGTTTTTATCCGTTATTTCAGTTATAAGGAACACAAAATGAGTATTCCCGGGTCTGCAAATGGCTTGATTGCATGCATTAAGTCTGATAAGCCTGAGTTTACTTAAATTAGCTGCTGGATGAGTTTGACACTTTTTTTTTTTTTTAATTTTGGCATGCAATTTTAAAATTGCTTTCTGTTATATTATTGTTCTGTTTATGACACTTTTCATTTTCTCCATGAATGGAAGAGGCAGTAAAAGTGAGCATAGTCAAAACAAGGTAATCTTCATAGGTTGGCAAAACTCTACATTGCTGTTTTTCTAAGCAAGGTAGAGCTGGCCCAGAGCAATGGTACCTGTACAGAACTGCAGTGCTTTCGGATTCATGTCTTTGGTTCTACCTAGCTGCTCTTCTGAAGGGATGTTTATACTGGTCTGAGAGGCATTTCAGTTTGTGTTCCCTAAGCAGTGGACCTAATTGGGCAAATATAATTCCTTATTAACAGAGGAAATTGGTTTGGGATTTTTACTTGGCAGCCTTTCTCTGCTTCCTTCCTGTTGCCATAGAAATGCTGAATTGTTTCATATTAGCTTATTTTCTTCTAAAATTCACACAGTGATGTGGCAGAAGAACAGACTACAGATCCCGTAACCATGAGGACACATGCCAATAATCCACCAAAGAGGGGAGTGTCCTTGACTCGGAGCCACAGTGTTGGAGGACCACTGCAAAACATCGATCTTTCCCAGAGACCGTCTCATGGCGTTTCAACAGTTAGTCTTCCAAATAGTTTGCAAGAAGCTGAGGTAAGTCTAGAAGCTGCATCTTCAGTTGAGAGAAAAATATTGAAGATAATGAACTTAATCTATTACTAGCGTTTTTGTCCTCTTGGGGAATGGGAATGGCCAAGCATATTTTCACATTCTTATGACTGAAAAAAATCTTAGCGCAGTTAATCTAAAATTGCTTTTTCAATACTTTGTACAAATGGTTCTGCTTGATTCTGTCTAACAGAATGAAGCCAGCCTTTGTCTTTTTAAAACTGGAAATTTGTTTTAATAATAAAGCAGTTCCTATAGCAGACTAAACACAATAGTGCAAACAACACAATGCTACAAGAGTGAAAGTCTTTTCCATTTCTGTGCATTTACTTACACTCCTACTGTGTAGTCTGTTAGGCTTACCTGTTGAGTGGATGGGAGAAGGTAAGAGGCAGTATTGAGACTCTTACCTTACTTGTGTAACAAAGTGTTTCTTTCTCTCTTGGTGCTTTTTAGTGTCCGGAAGCTGTCTTAACATGTGAACACATGATTCAGTTCCACAGCTGACATTTTTCTTCAATCTCCATTGCTGCAGGCTTAGTACTGGCTACCAGCTTAGATAGCTTCAAACTGTACAATCAGAAACAAGTTCTAACAAACTGGCATTTTTTTCTTGTTCACATAATAGAGAGAGCCTAAGTAATTGTTCTTTAAAGTTAAGAAATCCCCAACAGTCAAAACTGCTGATGCTGTTAAAGTTACTGTGCGTTCAGTAATTCTAGAAGCTTCTTCCAAATATCAGAAGAAACCATGCAATGAAGGTTTCCAGGGCATAAAATCCTGAAGAGTATTTCTGGAAGAAAAATATTTGATTTTGTGAAAAACAAAACAAAAATACCCCAAGCAAATAAAGAAAGCAAAACAAAAAAACCAAAACTATTTTTTTTGTGCGTGTTGTTCTGTTTTTAGGATCCTTTAATTAAAAGACCTAACCCTGCCCCTGTATCTGTACCCTATTTGAGTCCTTTGGTACTGCATAAGGAGCTTGAATCACTGTTGGAGAATGAGGGAGAGCAAGTAATTCATACATCCAAATTCATCAATCAACACCCCATAATTTTCTGGAACCTAGTCTGGTACTTCCGACGGTTGGATCTGCCTAGCAACCTACCTGGACTCATTCTGACGTCTGAACACTGTAATGATGGAGTGCAGGTAAATGGCTTCCTCATATTAGAGCAGCAGGTATTACAGTGAGTTAAGTGGGAGAGTCTGGTTCAAAAAAGCTGGGTAAGTAATTTCTGGATAGCTGAGTATAAGCTCTTGGGTTTCATAATACAAGTAGATAGGTTTGTTTTCCACAAGGATCCTTGAAGTGAGGTGTGTGAAAACAGTGTTTAAATTCTAGTCAAGGTGGTCTCTTAAAAAGCTAGAGAGTAAGACTCATTAAAGAATAGGCTGATATGCAGAAGGAAACAAGGTGTGTCTGTGAAGAACTCAAAAATTGCAATATATTGCAATACACATAGAGTGAGTTACATAATTGAGTTTATAACCTTTTAAGTTACTGAACAGTATTTTTTGTTCTCTTCCAGTAATAGGTTTTTCTATTCAAGCTTCACTGGGTTTCATTACTACATGACTAGAACAAAAGAATGTAGAACAGATGTATCTTTTGAGTATTTTCTTTTCTAATTTAAAGGAGTGGATTGAAACTAATATGATTTGTATATTAGGTACACACATAAATTAAAATTAAATATGTATTCATATGTGATGTGTGCAAAAAAGGTAGTATTTTCTTGTCTACTTGTACGCACTTCAATTTTAAAATTATTTCCCTTAATTTTCAAAAAATGCCCACCTAGAACCAAGAACAATTTTCCAGGAAGTGTAGTTGAAGAAAATACTAATGACATCTAAAGCATCTTGGAAAACCACAATGCATTAACGGGAAAACAGCAACATGGAACATAATATCATATAATTACTATTTAAGTAGACACACTAAGTGGTAAATTTTTCTTGCCTGGTAATTCTTATGAGTGATTCCAGAGTCACTTAATTTTACAGAATAATTACAGAATTGTTGTTTTTACTGCCATATATTTTTAATGGAAATAAATAGTTCATATTTGTATACATATGAAGATCTTTCTGCTTTTGGGAAGGCCAGCACACAGACATGCATACCAAATCTTCATCAGGTCAGAAAATACTACAGTATGGTGTGATAAGTAGTGCAGATGAAGTAAGGTGTCTGATGCACAAGAAGTATTTTCAGATACATACTCATAAGTATTTTCTTCAGATGCCTGTAGAAAACTAAATGGTCTTCATATATTAGGATAAGCTAGAAAAGGTAATTAAATGTTGCAGTACTTGTGACTGCTCTTGACTGAGTGCAGTTTACTGTAAAAGACATCATCTGCTTGTGTTTGTTAGGTTCAAGATAAATAAAGTAAATGTTTGCAGAATGAGTGAAAGAGCAGGTTTCTAAAATAATGTAACATTGTACTGATGTTTTTAAAACTTTGTCCCTTTCGTCATGTTTTTTAGCTTCCTCTGACATCTCTTGCTCAAGATAGCAAGCTAGTGTATATCCATCTTCTGTGGGACAATATCAACCTCCACCAAGAGCCAGGGGAGCCTCTCTATATATCTTGGAGAAATCTCAGTAAGTAAAACAAATGCTACAGAAAACAGGGAGAGCAGAGACTATGGAAAGAAACCATTGTTTTATAGTGACTGAAGTGTACACAGCCCATCAATTTGAAATATTTTTTTAGTGTGTGAGCATCTGCAATCCCTTAGATACTTCACATAGTCTGGGTATCAAATCACTTGGGAAAATAGCTTACTGATCTGTGTGAAAAAGTTTAATCTGTTCATTGTCTATCATATACTTATAGACAGGGTGGGAGGAATTGCTGAATGCTCTAGATGTGGTGCTAAATAAGCCTCACTTGATTTAAATGTTTCACTGCATTATCTAGTAATAGCTGTGCAGGCATGTACAAGAACGCTGTATTACAAAAAAGTATCTTGTACTTCTATAAATGAATGAAACATCACAAGTCCCATTAATAGGTACTTTTGGAACCCTTCTTGACTGTCAAAAAGTAAGATCAAAGAATGCCTTTGTCTACTATAAAAAACAAGCAGACTCGTTATAAGAATTCAAGGATTTAATTACTTCTGATCAGCAAAAAAAAGCCTTACTATTCCCCTCATGAGTCACTGTTTTCCAGAAAATAATAGTTCAGTTATCCTGAATGTGGCATTTTAAGTAAAAAATCATGATAGTAAATGTCTTGATCATTTCTTTTCCTGTTTAATTCAACTGTGTGTTATCTATTTCAATATGTATCCCAAAGTTACCAGTTAATTGTAGGTGGCTTTTAAGAAGGGCTTTGATAAGAAAAGTTTATTTGCTAAGAAAAGTGACACTTCTGTTTTATTTCCTTTCCCTTGGAGTTCTTCAGGTTAACTTTAAAGTACAGCAACAAATCTGAGCTAACCAAGCATCACAGGCAGCATCTGATGCTGGGCACTCTTCAGTCTCTTGTATTTCTTTGTCATGGGGGAGCTCTTGCACGTGGATAGTTGATGCGTGATGTTAGTATTTTTGAGTTAAGACTATAAGCAGACAAAGTTCTTCCATTATAACAAATTTCTATATATTGAGTAGAGGTTCCCTATATGTATCTCATTTTTGGAAATATTTCTGCTTATTAAAGTAAAAAAAAAAATTTTTTACTGCTTTAATAGTCTTACGGTTGCTCTTCCCAGACTCTTCTGAAAAGAGACCTTCCACACTGGCAGAAGATCAGCAGGCAACAAACACTTTGTTAGAGAACATCAAACTAAGTATTCAACACAATGATGTTGTTAAGCCAATCAACCTCCTCCTACAGAAAGTTAGGCCAGATGTGAAACGACAGAGGTAAAGGGATCATCTCTTCTTGCTTTCTCCCTACAAAAAATTAAACAAGATCAGAGTCTATACATTTCATAATAATAATTTAATAAGGATCTCAGGGGAAGGTTCAGTTTCATTTGTGTCCACCAAAAACCATGTATATTTTTTACGCCCGTGTTTACCAACAGATGCACTCTGTATCCCAGTGTGTAGCTTATCCAGATCAAATGAATGAATGTGATTCTTTAAATCAAAATGGACATTTTGCAAATGAGTAAAAAAAATGCAGGTATTAATTATGCAGATTTTGATGTTGCTCCAGATCTAGCAAATTGATAATTACAAGTGTGCAGTATCCTGTTGTAGTCTGTGGAATATTCTCCCTAGATTTATCTTTTGAAATTCTAGCAGCCTGGAGTACTGGCTATGAAAAGTGGGTGCAGCATGATCCACAAAGAGAGGGAGACAGTAAATAATCCTTGTATGGTATGTTTTGTCACCTGCACTGCAATTCAAGGAGGGCTTTGTACAAAGGCACAGCCTCTGAAGTAAATTACAGCAGATACAAGATGTGTTTGAAGTCTATCATGCTAAGTCTTTGTTTCTGTGTTTTGTAGTAACTAAAAAGAAACAGAAACTGATCTGCCTAGAGAAGCATCTTAATGACTTCCACAAGGGGAAAAAGTAAAATCTGATTATTTAGTGATACCCATTTCTGGGATAGATCTGACATCCTGAAACAAAATACAAAAGTATGGATGATCTGAAATACACCCACACCCAGTGCTTCATGCTCAGGCAGGAACGAATTAATAATTAATAAATAAATGGTGATTAATTTAATATTTCGTGTTTGTTTGGCATTCTTATGGCAGAGGAATTTGTCATAGAAAATGTAACTGCTAGGATTTGGCAATAATATAGCTTTCTCCATTAAGTTAAAGTATTCAGGCATTAGAAAACCTTAAGCTAGTAGTCACGTAGATGGGTTATTTTCTTTACAAGCAAGGTTAACAGACCAGTTGCAGAAAATACAAAATGGAAGGCTTCAGTATTGACTTTGTAAACTTAGGATGGTGAGTGCTTTCATTAACTCACCCTTCAAAATATTTCCCTAGGAGTTTTTACAGGGAAATTCTTTTCCTGTCTCTGGTGTCTCTTGGAAGAGAAAACATTGACATTGGTAAGTAAAAATATGTGAAATGTATAGTGCCTGTGAATATTTTATGTGAAAACTAATGTATGAAACTGACTTTCCATCCATGAGTTTCCAAGATACAATTGTTGTGTTTTACTGAAAAGTACTGGGCTGTCAGTCTTTAGATGTTGCTTTCATGTAAATATAATTCAGATGGGACCGTTAATTTTGACTTTGTTTGAAACCAGTAATGAGTTAGTTTAAACAAAGAGTATTGAAGAGCTTAAAGTTTTAATTCCTCGTGTGTGAAAGCTTGTTTCCAGCCTTGTCCATCTTTCTCCGATGCACATATTAGACCTATGTCATCTAGACACCTGATTTCCCACTCTCTCCTGATCTCTTGTACCCTGTCTTCTACTTGGAACTACACAATCAAATTACTCCCTTATGGGATGTGGTAGGGGAAGCACCTTGGGAACAGGCAAATGGAACTATGAAAGAAGCAATGGTATTCACTGTGATGTGTTGTGGTGCCACACATCTTATGAAAATGCTTTTCAGGTCCTATGAGAAGGTGCATTTTGGAAAAAAAAAAATCAGCATCTAGTTAGTGAAGATAATTTTGTTAATACATAAAAATCACCAAAAGCATTTTATTGGAATAGTACACTATACAGTGTTTCTGAAATAACTTGAATTGTGCTTTTTCTATTTCAGAGGTCTTTGATAGTGAATACAGACTTGCACTTAAAAAACTACCAGAAGAAGTTCTTGAAAAGATGCAGAAAATAGATGCTCCACCAAGCAGCAAAGTTGAGTGTTGCAGGAAGTGCTTTGGAGCACCTTTAATATAAAGGCAAGGAAGATGCATATTAAACTTCAGACAGACAAAAGCAGACATGAACAAACCAGAAGCATGGTGATATATACACTTTTGAATCCCAAAAGTTGTTAGTTGAGCAATATGTCAAAGCAACTTCATTGAGCTGCAACATATATTATTCTCTTTCATCTCATAGGCACATTGTAAAGTATGTCAAAATGTTTTGAAATGATGAGCTTGTTTTGGTGGTTGATCTGCTTTTTCCCCGTGTATATTCTGTATTTTCCTCAAATTCTTCCTCCACAATATCAGCTTTTTCAGGAAGGTGATGGTTAAACAGCGGTCTGTAGTTGGTGACTTTCTTAAGAGCCACCGATATTTATGTAAGTTAATGAAATACTTTTCCAGTACTCAGATTCTTCACTCCTTCTTTAAAATGACCTTTACCTAAAGAGGGATCTTTTTATTAGTGTGTGGTATGGTTGTATGAATGTAAATATTTGAAACCTTAGATTGGAAGCTCCGATGCAGTTGCTTTCATCAGATCATAGTACCTAAAACTGCTACCCGTCTCTTGACTCTTGTCCCAATCAGTATTCTAAATAATCTTTTGCTGATCTCTTCATAATGTGTGATATTTTATAGTTGTGAAAAAACAGAAATACTCAACTTTCCTGTGTTCTCTATCTGACAAACTATAAGATCTTGTAAACATACCGGCCACTTTCTTCAAAGAAGGGTAGGCTTCTGCACTAAGCAGCTCAGAAATGGATGGCTTTCTAAAATTTCAGTAGGAAGCTCAAATGGCATGAGGATACACATAAGGATTGTCAACAGATACTGCCTGAAAAAAAATTACGCTTTATACTATTTGCATGTGTGCTTAAGAAATGTCTTCCTTGAATTGTTTATGACCCTCTCCCTTGGTTTCCTGCTAGCCTGTGGGTTCATTATTTTGCACTGATAGTCCAAATTCATATTTCAATTAAAATGTATTTATAAATGTGGTCTTCAAGGTGTATATTAGCAGAAATGAGGTGTTTATGTGTATGATCTGAAAAGATGTATCCATCTTTTGGATTGCTTCTAATAGATGAGACACTTCTTCACCTCACATATTTAATTGACTACAGTAGTCATAGTCTTGGCAACGATAGCCTGGATACTGGTCAACAGTTTAAATGTTTCTGTTACTTGAAGAATATGATAAGATTTATTCCAGGAGTTTCTTTCTGAAATTTAGTGGTATGGATTTTACAATGGAATAATTCTTAGAGAAAAAAGGGTATTTGTAGCCTGTAAAAGGAGCACAGCTAAAAATATGAATTGCATCTGGGTATGAATGTATTTACTTGATACTACTCTTAAAATTTTTCATTCTTCAAAATGATGAGGGATGAAGATCTGTCTGGAACAACTTTTACATGAAATAATAAAACCAACCTATTTCTTTTATCGTGAGGCTAAAACAAAGGATTTGCACTATTGGTAACAAAATACATTTGCATCATAGACTGATGACTTTTATTTTGTCTAAAAGTGCTGATCATAAGTTAATATGGGGATATTACCTGGACAGATTCTCTCCTAATAAAACTTTTGTGTTTTCTCAACAACTAAAAGTGGGAAAGCACACAATGACTTTTTTTTGTTTGTTTGTTCTTTATTCTTTGAGTTTATGCATAGTTACTTGCTGATACCTGACCTACATCACAATGAAAGTACAGTTCTTGATTCTTCATCTTTTCCTCTCTTCTCCTATAACATAATTGACATGATTCCATCCTTCTAAAGTTAAAATCTGTCTAAAGCATTGGTCCAAACAACTTAATATTTCTAAAAATGAAACCAGCAAATTTTCCTGTATAGCACTATACATTAATTTTCAACAGACAGCTCCACAGCTCCACAGACAATTTTTGAATGTTTAATGGACAAACTGTGTGATTATGTGGTGCAACTTGCAAGGAATCAGGTTTCAGTTACCCTTAAATTCTCCCAGCTCATTAAATTACAAGGAAAATGTCTAGTGAGTGCTGGTTTAGGTATGTGACATCCAAATAGTTTTAAAACAGAGTAAATAATATTATTATGGACTAATTTCTGTAAACACATCATCTTCATTTCAAAACAAGTTTCTCATCTGTTGCTGAAAATATAGATTAATCAGGTAGTAGTGTTGCAGAGAGGGCAAAACAGATTGTGTCACAACATCTAGTGCTAAATGTTAAACCTTTCCCAGGTATATGCACTAAACAAACAAAAAAACCCCGACAAAACTGAAGCCAGAGGAGAAAAGGACAGCTGCGGGACTGAACTTGCTTTGATTTGCTCTTGCATACTGGCATTTTTGTACACTACAAATTAACTTATATTCCTGATGTATGCACTTGGATTTCAGAGTGGTAGAAGTCCTGCATGTAACTACTTGAAATCTTGAATCTGCATGTTAGAATTGATTCTTTAACATAGAATTAAGAAAGGAAGACATTATCCTTTTTAACAGGGCATCTTTAATGCTTCATTTTTAATAGCTAACTAATCAGTTGGTTCTTGAATGTAATCCATAGCTCAGATGAAAAGGGAGATCTCTGAAAACAATTTGTTTTCGTCTCAGAAGACACTTTCTTCAGAAAAAAAAATTAAGAGTTTCAAAAATATGGCCAAAAATTAGCAGGGAGAAGTTTCAAAAGCTTTTTGTGAGTGCATTGCAAACACTTTTGTTCTTCTTTACATTGGGCACTAAAGGCACACTTCTCTGCAATTTAGTTGATAGGATGAACATCTAGGGCCACATGGAAATGACTTAGTTACATACAAATGCTTCTAATTTGTTTGACACCCCACCCTTAGGAATCCAAATTTCTCTGAATCCATAATTAATGCTCTGGGCAAAGTGTTGTGAAGGAGGGATGTGGACAAGCTTGACTTTAGTTCTGTTTTCCTCTCAGTATAAACAGAAGTAGCAGCATTTTCTCACTTGTAAAACTCTTGCCTCCACATACTCTTTCTGGTAGCTCAACAGCCAGTGTTCAGGAGGAGATGGCTCTTCTGTGTTTTGGAATTCCCATATACCACCTGAAGAAAATGTTTGCAGATCAGCATAAACTTCAAAACATACAATATGTGCACAAAGTAAGGGTGTAAAACAACCTGATAACAGATGAGGATGCTAACGATGAATTTCAGGTACGCCCAAAAACTTAAGAAGTTTGTATTGGAATAACAATTATCAAAGAGAAGCTTCCTTGAATTGTTGCTCTAAGGATGTTGAACTGCAGCCAGTTGTGCCAAGAAGATAGTATCTTGCACCTTTCACCCAGTTACATGTATAGCTTGCGTGTTCATTTGAAATAGCTGGGTTTTTTGTAAAATTAAAACAACAAATGAGGTTTTAAATGTTTAAAATCAGGATTCTTAAGTTACAAAGCTTTTCTTTATGAGTTCTATTCTGGCGCATCACCAAAACCTAACAACACTGAAAGCCCTTTAGGCATGGGAGATTGATGTGACTGTATTGGCACAGTAATGGGTACCAGCTTTTACATGTTACTAGAAGCATCTGTATGTTACCTATAGTCATATCCTGTCTTCACATTTTATATAACTCAAGTCTAAACAATACAATTATAATGGAAAATATTTCATTCAGTATATGTTTGCAAGTAACTTAGTCTTGTTCCTGGTGGAATTTCACATTGGTTAAGCTCAAGCTACATTGCACTTGTGAATTAGTAATTTTATTCTATTTTTACTGTGAATTAATGGCTTTTGTATTGCTGCAGCTAAAAGAATATACTTTTTATTGAGTTTACGGCTTTCCTTGAGTAACTGCAACATAGGGGATATTTTCAAAATATATATTAAATTAGATAATAGAAATTATATTTTTAAGACAAATTATTAAAATGTAAGGAACTGAAGAATCCACTCAGTAGTTTTCTCTTTTTAAAACTCCTAATTCAACAATTATTTCAATGCAGATAACTTTTATTTCATTAACAGTAAGCAGGTCATCTTGTTCACGTTAGTGTACATTTTAAACAAAAGTGGGGGTTTTTTTCCTTTCAACTAATAAAAACCTCAAAATACATTCTGTATATCAGCTTTTCATTGTGGATCTTCTTAAAAAACAAACATCTTTGTAACTTTCAAGTGTTGAAACTGAATGGTTGAATTGTACTCTAGTTCTGTACTCTCCTGTGCTGTATGTTGTGAAGCATATGTGAGAGAATCGGATGGCGTTTTTATTTGTTCTTTCAGTCTGCATCAACCAATGGTGCAAATAAAAGGGATTGTTTGCTGTTGCTTAGAAGCACATTAAACTCCTGTTAGGAGCTTAAAATAAACTGTATTGTAATGAGAATGAAATGATGTAGTGTGAATAAATTATGAATTTATTAAGTGAGCTGGCAAGCTTAATGCAATAAAATTTGCACTGGTTTAGAGACTGTTTTGAACTGTTGAAAAATGGCATCCATTTACTGTGCTTTGATTAACAATTGTTTCTCTGTAATGTTTTTTGTACATTTTACAAAAATTTGAGTTTAAAAGGGCACTCTGCATATTCTGAATTCTGTATAGATACTCTAGACTAAGAAACAGTTTTTAATGTTGTTCCCAAAATAAAATATATATGTATCCTGTGTAAAAATTTCAATTGTTCAGCTTTTCTCGCCATTAAAATTTACATGACTGACAGAATTTAATCTTAAATGTGAATTCAGCCCATAGCTGGGCAAAAGACTTCTGACTGCCTTTTTGGGTATTTATTTCACAGTACCTCAGTGACTTCTGAGTGGTGGGAAAGAGCAGAGGCAGGGGGATAGGGAAGTAAAAGATAGGATTCACTTCTAGAGATGTGGTTCCTGGAGAGGATGGCTCTGTGGGATCTTCAGCAAGCTCAGGGGATCAGCAGAGGTAAGAACAGTTGAAAAAGAGGCTGAGGGAGACAGAATCCATGAAGTTTGTAGGGAGTACATGGGCCCTGGCTTCCTGAGAGCAGAGCTGCTGCTCTCTGCAGCGTGTTGGTGCCTTTGCTGGAGAGAACAGTTCCTGGGAGGTCTGTTTTCTCAATGGCATCATAATGGGGGCACAGAGTGGTGCTTTCATTTGATGCATCCTAGCTTGCAAAAACACTGGTGGACCTCCTGCCTCATAACATACTTGCAGGCTTACATGCAGTTTCCAGGATTTTTTTTTAATGGGGCAGGGGTGTGGATAGGAGCGACGCTTGGATGAAACTTAAGTAGTAGAAATTGCCACTTACTGCCAAATGCCCCAGACCTTCACTTTCACAATTATCTTTCAAACTGCCTCATGTATGGCAGTCAGTTCATTAATCTGACAGCACAATTAAGAATACCAGACTCCAAAGACCTTTTTCTCTGATGAGACTGATATGCATAGCACAAATTGGTAACTTCTGGAGAAGATTCATAATAAACTCATCTTTCCAGACCTATTTATAGACAGGCAGCTGAGAAACGGTTAGTCTTTTGCACTTGAATATCCTGTAAGCATCACACTGACTCTCCTTGTTCTCCTCTGCTTTTGTCACTGCTGTCTTCTCAGCAATGCTGCTTCTCAATAATTCTGCTTGCTAAGAATGCTACACCATCTTTGCATTTCCTGCCCTTCATGTGGCCTATTGAGGGAGGAGATGGAAAGAGGGAGAATGTTACACAGGAACAAGTTTCCATTTGAGGAATCCCCAAACAAGCATTAACACAGGGGTTGGGTTTGAAGCTGCCTGAGGAGGGAACTACCACCTCCTGTGCCAGAATTATGTCGGAAATTTGAGGGAATGTGATGGTAAGGACAGTAGCAAGTGGTGCTAGCTCAAGGCAGCTTTGATCCTTCATGTGTTCAGAGCTACCATCAGAGTACTCATTAGTGGTAGTTCCCCCATCTCTGTAGAGACAAACTTTTGGGGTCCACAAGGAAAAGTAGTCACTAACTTACCCAGCTGGAGAACTTGTAGGGTCCTCAAGTAATCCCAAAGGTCCTGCCTCTGTGTAGGAGTAACCACATGTGCTAGTGCAGGCTGGAGAGCAGCTGAACAGGGAAGACCTTGTGTTCCTGACGGACACCAACCTTACCATGAGACAGCAGAGTGCCCTCACAGCAATCCAAGCCTGAGGTGAGCTAGGCTAAGCACTGCCAACACACCTTTCCTGTCAGTGCTGGTGAGACATGTCTGGGTCCCGCATCCAAGTCTCAGCTGACCAGTACAGAAGAGACTTTGACATCCTAGAATGACTCCAGGGAAGGGCCACAAAGGTGATGAAAGGCTTGGAACATCTGTCACACAAGTGGAGACTAACAAAGCTGGCACTGTTTGGGTTGGAGAAACAGGCAGGGAGAAGGAGGATCTAGTCCATGTGTCTCTATACCTGATGAGGTGGGTGGGGAGTAGAGAAGACAGACTTAGCACAGTGGTGCCCTGTGCTAAGAGAGGCAGTGGGCAAAAACTTAAAATATTTAAGTGGGTTTTCCTGTAGTTCAACTGTGAGGGTGGTGAAACACTGAAACAGATTGCCTGGGAGTTTGTGAAGTCTATGTCCTTTAAAAAATGCTCAGACTTGACCAGACACTGCCCTCCTTCAGCAGGTGTTCACACTACAATCTGCCAGGGTTACCTGGAGGAGTCTCTGGTTCTGTAGGGATGGGTGGCAGCCAGAAACTGCTGGGAGGAAGAGAGGTTCACTTCACCTAGTTATGAGAGTAGTTTAGAGGATTAGTCCGACAGGACAAATTCAGACCTTGCCAGTTAAAAGCGATTATGTATGTCAGTGTTATGTGTATTCTGTTTCCTTTGGTTGTGGCCAGATGAAAAGGCAACGTGCCAGGTTCTGACCAGGGTCCCTGTTACTTGCCCCAAAGCTAAAGGTGTCGCTGAGTTCGTGGCAAAGCTCCAGGCTTGCAGAAAAACTTCACCCTGAAAGGAGCAGCTGGAACTGCTGTAACATTCAAGGAAAAGCTGCTGTTCCAAGATAGCCCTTGGCATTGCATTTTTTATCACAAGTTTTGAACTGCTGTTAAGGTACTAAGGGGCTTCTGCAGCTGCTGGCCTTGCAGTTTTATTGCAGTTGCTACTGCAGTAAAGCCAGAAGCGCACAGGGGCAGAGAGAACACAACTTCATTAACCTCTTCCAGGCTGGGGATTTGCGTCATCCATGACTTAAAGCCATGGTGAAAGCAGGTGAGTGGGAAAATTCAGTATGAATTTATCCAAGGCAAATCATGCCAGACTAAACTGGTAACTGCTACAAAAAAGTATCAAGAGAAAGAGCAGTATTGTTTAGCTAGACTTTGGCAAAGCATCTGACACTGTCTCCCACAGCTTCCTCCTGGACAACTGTGAAATACAGACTGGAAGGGTGGCCTGTGAGAGGGATAGGAATCATCTCACAGGTGACCAATGGATTTCACTGAGGCAGGCAGCCTGTCACAAGTGGGGCCCCCAGGTATCAGTACTGGGCTCCATGCCCTAATATCTCCATAAATGGTCTGGACAACGGGACTCAAAGCACCCTCACCACGTTTGCTGTGTCCCTGAACTGGGTGTCGAGGTGGACACGTCAGCAGGGTGAGCCCCTCTCAGACACCTGGACAGGCTCAACCAGATGATCTTTCAAGGTCCCTTCAAGTCTGGACTGTTCTTTGAGTCTACAAGTCAGGATATGCCTGATTTGCACTTAAAAGCCCAAAACTGCAAAAGGAAGCAGCAGATGAACCACAAAGGCAGGCTCCAGGAAGTGAGGGAAAACAGTGGAGAAAGTTTTTTGTTACTGATGATTAGGCCATGTATTTCCTGGCTCTGACAACGCTATGCATTCTCAAAGCTTGATAAAAATAATCAGCACCCCACTGACCTTTTTCACACATGAATACAACTGGGTTGGACTGCTTCGAAGACTAGCTACCAGCCTATACAGCAGTATAGCATTGCCTATACTCCACTATTTAGTAGTAGCCTATTCAGAACATCCCTGTTCTCTTCCAGGACACACCTCAGTGCTTGGTCACCTTGACCAGGTAAGTGCCTTAGTTGGACAGTGTTATTTCCCTTCTGCAGATTGTAAAATTCACACATTGTGAATTTAATGAGTGCTACTCCCATATGTATCCATATTTTCTGCATATTAATTTTTGCAGCTGACAGTAATGTAGATTAAAAAGGGTCCATTTTATTTAGTGAAACTCAGGTTTAACAGGGCAATGAATACAGTCTCTATAAAAAAAACATTGTAAAATAATACCCTCTTAAAATTTTATTTAACTCACACTTAACTATCATTATTAGCCCTCTTGCCCTTTTCCAATTAGTTTATTTGTTGTTCAAATAATAGTCTATCATTATTCTTTCATCTGAACAGCTTAAAGCCTGGGTAACTGGTTTAGAGTCAAGTCTCTTGGTCCGAGGCTTCCACTGCATACAAAGGCTTCATGGCAAATTCTATCCTTGTCAGAGATGGGTATCCCTTCACCCTAATACAAATCCAAAGTGCAGGTTTGATCTTTCAGTGCACATCATGTACTGCCAGCAAGTCACATCTTCTGCAACTCTTGATTTAGTCTGGATTTTCCATCTGATGCACTAAAAAACTGCTTCTAGCCAGGTGGGACCCTCACTTAGAAAAACCTTGTCACGTACACAGGAACAGAAAAGCTTCCCAGCTTCTAAGGTTGTGATGAAGCTTAATGTACTAGAAACAGAAGCATCTATCTCAGCAAAAACAGAGGTGGATCCTGATTCTGTTTTAAGAACTAAGACAACTTATATAGCTGCAGACCATTCTAACATCAAACACTTCACATGTATTTTTAACTTGAACCCAAATTCCCATTACCCTTTCCCAGTATAGCTTGAATACATTACAGTTAAAGTTTTTAATCCTTGAGTCAAATTTTCAAGTCAAACCTTTTAACTGCTGCCTTACTCATGCTCACTACCAATTTCAAGAGCAAAATGCTGCAATACCTACAGAATCACAGAATGTCAAGTTTGCAGTAATCCTTAAGGATCATCAAGAGCAATTCCCTGCTCCTCACAGGACTACCCACGACTAAAACATTTGACTAAGTGCATCATCCAGACATTCCCTGAACCCTGGAACGCTTGGGGCAGAAGGCTTCCCTGGGGAGCCTGTTCCAGTTTGAACTGCACTTAATTCTGCCGAGAAACAGCTGAAGGTTTTCAAGTTTTACCAGTGTTATACTCGGTATAAACTGTGACACAATTTTCTTGCATGAAAACATTATCCTGCATTTTGGATTTAAAAAACTCAACAAAACACCCAAAACCAAACCACCAAACAGTACCACAGGAGTTCTGCCCACTGCACTGCTGAACTATCGCACAGAATTTTGACGCTGCAGGTAAATCCTCCTCACAGTAACATCAACACACATGCACAAGTTTATAATAAAATGGAACTTCTCACTAAAGACATGGCAGTACAAGTTCTCAAAAGAGAACTGAATCAGGACCAAGGTTTGTGGTTTGGTCTACATGATGCAGTTTGTCTGAGCTACTATTTGACAGATTGCTGGCAACAACATGCACTACAAAGTCTCATACTGAAAGTTCACCACAAAAAGGGTTTATTGGTAATATCATGTACAATACTTCTTTATTACCATGTATAATATCTTTACTTCTGACTTGATTCAGACTTAGATGTAGAAGCTCTCAATGAAGATAGCCGGCGCCTCTTCGCAATCTGCTCCTGACGCTTCTCCTTGGCCTCCTGAAAAGCATGGGGTACGGAGATATTACACATAATCAAGCACTGCAAAACATCTACCAAGGAACAAACTAGGGAAAATGCAACTTGAGGGCATGGATTCCCTAATTCAATAAACCAAAATTATTTCCCTTCTTTGGAGATCAGAAGAATTCTGCAAGTATCCCAACTAGCACAGACCTGTCTCTTCACACAGTATGCACCCAAAATTTTAGTAAAGAAACTGATGTAGAATTCACAACACACCAGAAGTGTATTTATTCTCAAGTTTCCATCTGGAAGTCATGAAACTCGGGAAGTACTGTGCCAAATATTCCAGAGGTACTACTACAGTACTGCTTCAGCAGTCATTGTATTGTAGTTTTAGGAGCAAGAACAAACTCATCCAAACAAATACCTTCTTGCGAACTTATTTTCCATCAAGATCAACTGCTTAATCCTATTTCTCCACACAATCACTCAAATGCTTGGGCATCTTGAGTTAAACTACAATTCATTTGAACTAAAATTGCTACTGCAAAAGTTATCTTCACATGCCATAATAATTTGTTGTTTTCTTTAAAATAAACTCTCAAATAAATGTGCCCAGTTAATTTGTATTGCTCTAGGACTAGCAGAAACAGATAGAAATATTCAGAAAAGCCCAAATGACCAGCTGTGTTTATACTAAGATTTGAGCACTCAGATTCAGAATGAGCTAGTACAGAGCAGCTGTAGGCACACAGTCCAGTTTACGAAATCCCTTGATTCTGGGATATGAGCTATATTCCATATAGCTGAGCTGAACAGCAAATGTACCTTCATTCTCTTGGCCAAGAGCTTTGCGTATTCTGCTGCTTCCTCCTTGTTCTTTTGAGTGCGCTGCTTCTTCAGAGCAATACGCCTGCGCTTGTGCTGCAGCACTCGAGGAGTCACTAGTCGCTGGATCTTGGGAGCCTTGGTTCTGGGTTTCTTGCCTAAAAAGCATTACGAATCAACGGAAGTGGCAGATTACCTCCAAAGAGGCCACAGGCCTCATCTAGCAAACTTTAGAGTAAATTCCATTTACTGTAATGGTAACCTTATATGGTGTACTATGTATTACAGCAACTACACAGAGTTCAACATCTTGACAGATTTTGCAGAAAAAAGGAAAAATTATCAGATGCAGCATTAAAAATGTATGGACTTAATGCTCATGATTTGTTATCAGCAATGAAGGGCACACTCCCGCCTTCTCTGCAGGCCTTTCCCTAGTAACTCCCTCTAAACTTAAATTTTTTAATAGTAAGGGCACTCCTTACCTAGTTTTCAGAACAAGCCATTGTTTTCACCTAGTAAGTAAAGCAGTGCCCTTCCAATAAAAACTCATTTCAGAGGCTCCCATCAGCAAGGTGGGAAAAAATCTTCTCCCTGTACTGCCTTTTCCCTCCCTATCGTAAGACTACATTTTGCTTCAACAGCATTTCACCTTGTATTTAACTTTGTTTTTAACAACTACTTTTGGGCTATTCTTAGCCCAAATTTTAGCCCAAAAATTACTCCAGATTCTATCAAACATATAAGAACAAACTGTGAACAGGGAAGAGAGGGATGAGGAAATGAGGGAGAAAGGAAATGAGGCAACCAAGAAACTCTCCTTCTTTTTCAAAAGTTACAGCTGACAAAACTCAAATATAGTGTCAACTCCTGGAGGTATTATTAACTGTGCTTCATTCAGTGCCATAGGCTGGGCACCTTGTCAGTTCTCATAGGAACACGATGCGCTGTACTACTGGTGTTCTTACCCTCCTTATTCAAAGGCTTCCTCACAACATACTGGCGAACATCATCCTCCTTAGACAGGTTGAAGAGCTTGCGGATTCTGCTGGCCCTCTTGGGACCAAGACGACGGGGCACAGTTGTGTCTGTCAGCCCAGGAATGTCCTTTTCACCTTTGGGAATGTACATTTAAACATGTCAATTACTGCATCTACTGAGCACCAGTTTCAGTAGCAAAACACTAAGTTTAAAATACATAAAAATTCAAGGTAATTCTTGAGGTTTATCTGTCAATAGCTCCATCTCAGCTACCCTTAACTGGTTTAAGGTGATCAGACTGCTGACAGGAGTGTTTCAGTGACCAGTTTAACATTTTAAGAATGCAATGCTAGACGGAATCTTAAGACACATTCACACTCTAAAACTGGAACTGCATTTCCATTCCGCACAACTTACCAGCTACTAGAAAGCAAGCTCCTTCCACGTGCCTACTTCTACCTATTGCTTGTTTCATCCAGACTCTTACCCTTTTTCACTATGACCAAGTTCAGGACACTCAAGTTTGCATCAACGATGCAACCGCGAACAGATTTGCGTTTCCTCTCTCCAGTTCTCCTGGGGCGGTAGCAGGAATGGCCCTTGCTGAGAAGAAGGCGGACACGTCCGTGAGTCAAGACACCTTGCTTCATGGGGAAGCCTTGTTTGTCATTGCCACCACTGATGCGGACAACATATCCCTACAAAAACAGAAACACCTGTGAGTTACGCATGTCTTTATTACCTCAGAAAGTAGACATCACAACACACTGCTCGAAACAATGGAGCACCATGTCCATGATTCAGCAAAAGTCACTGTTACTGCTAGTGCAAAGAACTTTACTAAACATTTCTGCAACAGTTTGGAAATTTCACTTTATATTTAGTGTGAATCCTATCCCTTTGAAGTGCTGCTACAAAGTTGCAACATGCAAAATCTTGTCTGTTATTATCTGGCTTTCCTACAATTGTAAACCTAACTGAAGACCGTTATCATCACAAACTGGAGATCTGCACAGAACACAGGAGCATGCATACACAGGTAAAAAGGAAAAGTTTTAACCACCTGCATTGAGAAGATGGCAGCAAAAAAGATCAACTTCCTCAAATTCAGCTGTACTGACCATATTAACACTATTTCAAGCCCATCCACCATGCCCAACATGTTTTTTCCCAGGCATTAGCAGCAGTTTAAATACAAGAAAGTCAATTTTGAACAAATCGGCAGTTTTATAGTACAGATTTAACTTGTCCTGAATACCACGATGACACTCAAAGAACTACTGCAGAGGGAAGCAAGAAACTCTAAACACAAGGCTTTAAAAAAACAAGAAGACCCCACTTCGGAAAAATCAAAGCACCAAAACAGGCTAGCCAAACCAGTAAGTTCAGTACATACATGGCACGAGAAACTTTCAATGTAATTGCCAAATGTACACCACTGCAAATGTGCAGCAGCACTGCAATGTGACAAGTGCATTCTGGAAAAATTTTGCAATTTAAACTCCTCGAATACAATTCTGACACATCCTTCTGCATTACTTACCTTCCATTCCTCACCAAGGGAATCAGCCAAGACCTCCGTGGCCATCCGTTTCTCATAAAAAGTTCGCAGCTTGCGCTCATCGTCCACTTCAATGAGCTTCTGGCAGCCGGTGGCTGGGAAAGAGATGTTCAGCTAGCAAAGAAACAAAAAAAAACCAGATCTGGTTGAAACTTCTGAGGAAACATTATAACGAAAAAAAAAAATCAGTATTTACCGAATAGTCTGAGCTTGGCATTTCAAGGCTGAAATTCCCCACCTACTCATACGAACGCTCACCACTCATAACCTGTCACTACCATTCGCAGAGCTAAAGCAGGGAGGTTCGTGTTCGGTCACACTGGGCTGTATAACCCGTTCAGCCGCACAGAAAACTGACTTTATCGTAGCCGGAGATCGATCAGGTACTGCCAGCAGCAGAAACCCGTGCCTTGCTCTTCCTGCAAGTCACAGCATACGTCGCACTGAACAGACATGGAAGTCACTTCAAGGGAACGGCACCTGCCGTGGGTGATCACTTCTGTTTCCTTGAGGCCAGTGCAGAGTGCAGCGCTGCGGGGGCGCCTCCTGGCACTGCCCCGGGAACAGCAAACATGGCGCCTCCGTGCCGGACCCTACTGTCGGCTGCGTAGTCTCTCGCTCGCAAAAGCCCTTCGGACGTAAGCGGCCACTCGGGAAGACTGGCGCTCCGTGACCCCCGGCAGTGGAGTCCCGGCCAAAGGAGCGGGGCCCGCACGGCAGCCATCTGTCAGGCCGGCCGGCAATCCACTCCCATCCGGCCCGCAGCGACGCTCCAGCCCCGCCGCCGAGGACCATCGGCCGCCGACAGCGACCACTCGGGCAGCGCGGGGACCATTTACGGCGGGGCAGCCCAAGCTCCGCTCCCGGCGCGACCCCAACCCCGGCCCAAACCCGGTGCGGCCTTACCTTCATCGCTCGCACGCCTCGACGCCGCCGAAAAAGGCCGCACTTCCGCCCGCCCTGCCCACATATACCCAGCAACTCTCGCGACAGCAGCACGGCCTGCGCCCCGCGTGACCGGGGCTGCCCAATGGCGAGCGGGGCTCCTCTGGGCGGGAGAGAGGCGTGGCCCCGCGGAGGGGACTGGGGCCAACCCGAGCCCTCCCGCGCTCTCCGTCCCGCCCGCTCTGTCGGGGTTCGCGCCCTCGGCACCTGACCGGGAGCAACTCGGCACGAACCTTGTTCCTTGCTATGCGGGTCGCACAGTGAGACGATGCTCCTTAGGAACGGGCAGTGGAGCCACACGCAGGAACTGGCGGGGCGGCCGCACCCACCCCCGGGCTGGGAACATCGGCACCTGGAAAAAGAAGCGCCATCAGTATGCGACGCACCGGCTTTCAGGGGAGGGCGCGTTGCTTGCGCGGCCTGAGCGGCTCCCGCCGGGATGCGCTTCCCTCTTCCCCCGCCAGCGCTGTGTGTCGAGCACTGTCTGCGCACAAGCGCAGTGGCCGCGCAGGGGCAAGCGGGGAGCGGCCGCTGCTCCATCACACGGCTGGAGCTGATGCTGTGTCCTGTGTCCAGTTCTGGGCGTCGCTGTACAAAAAAGACCAGGTGCTACTGGAGAGGCTCCAGCTGAGGGTTACGAGGATGACTGGGAGTCTGGAACTCTTACGAGGAGAGACTGCGCGAGCCGGGCCTATTTAGTCTGGAGAAAACTGAGAGGGGATCTCTTTAGTGCATATAAGTATCTCAAAAGTTCGTGCCAAGAGGATGGTACCAGACTAATTTCAGTGGTTCCCGGTGGCACAATATGGAGTAATGGCCTTAAACTAAAACGCAAGAAGTTTCACCTCAACGTGATGAACTTCTTTTATGTAGAGGGTGGCAGAGCAGCCCAGGTGTTGGAAATGATACAACTTTTACATTTTTTTGGTATAATTTTAGTCAGGGGTTTGTTCACCTTTGCCTAGGGGGAGGAGCATTGAAATTTTTGTTCAAAAGACTCTGTCCAGAGAAGCTGTGTGAGGTCTGATGAGCTTGACATCTTCTGAGTAGCCAGGTATACGGGAGATGAACGACCCTTAACGAACGGTGATTGCCCCCTGATACGGTCCGCAGACACCTGGGCTTGGAAAAGATTGATAAGAGAACCAAATGAATGAGAACCAAATTAGCATCGAAGGTGAAGGGAGCAATAACCAATAGGAGATCGAATACTAAGAATTGTGTAATTTAAGACCAATGAACGAGAATTTCTACAGGTTTTTATGTATAAAGAGATGAAAAATCTGATAAAGACCCTTGTGTGATGGAATGATTCTTCACAACCCGGGCATGTGTGGATGAAATGATTTCTATTGCACATCCTGGCCAGAATAAAGTAATGCCTTGATTCTCTTAACACTGTAAAGATACTGTTGGGAGAGTTTCAGTTTTTCCCGCACTTTTTGGTGACACTTTTCGGGAGGTCGGGGGCGCGTTCCTGTGTCACCTTCTCTGGTGACCCTATCTGGGTAGGGAGGTTGTATTGGATGATCCCCGCAGGTCCCTTCCAACCCTAGCAATTCTGTGATTTTGTGTGAGCTATTTCTAAGCGTACAAGGGAGGCGGGCGGGCTGGGCACACGTGTGAAGGAGCTCCCTCCTCAAAGCCACCAGGGAACTGGGAAGTGGCGCTCCCACCCCTCCAGCTGGACGGCGACCGTCGGGCCAGGCTCCGCTTCGCCCCCGGGAAAGCCGAGCGGGGCTCTCGCCCGCGACCTCTGCCCGTGGAGGGCCGGCCCGGGGCTGCCCCGCCCCTTACGCGGGCGGCGGAGGACGGGCCGGGGCGGTGGCGCGGTCACCGCCCCGCGGCGCCG
>WBMZ01015053.1:0-17191 GCA_013400975.1 Atrichornis clamosus
CTGCACCAAAGGTATTCCTCAACCTAGTTATAAATAGTTGAATACTCTTTTTTTATTCGTATTGTGTTTTTTAAAGCTTGTGTTATTACATAGTTTTGCTTCCTACTTTCATAATCTTTATTACAGACTATTGTGTGTGTTGTGTTTTCACTTTAAATACTGTAAACGATGGTCTTGTTCCTTACTGCATCACAGGAAGAACTAAATGTGTGCTGACACATACCAGACATTTTTCTATACATATCTGCCTTATATGAATGTTAAATTATTGTTGTGCAAGGTCAAAACATCCTTGTGTTTTGTCATTAGATTATTCCTCCAGAATCCCAGAGTACCCATGATCTATTCCTCTCATCAGTCCATTCCTCTAATGATTAAAGAAACAGATATGATGAATCCTGGTTTTGCCCAGAAAAAAAGAATAAAATTCTCCACCCAGCAGAAGTTTGGTATCGATGAGTCTTGTGGAAATTTTCACAGGATCCGTTCAATATAACAGGTGGGAGATAAGCTCTCAAAACAAATATCCTGAGTATGAGTCTTGCCACAGCTATGGCTTTAATTTTGGAGACTGAAAAGTGAAAATCTGGTTCTTAAATTTATCTTGTTTTTCAATGACTTTTGTCAGTGTGCAAGACCCTGCTGTTCATTTGCACTGGAAATTCATATTTACATTTGCACAATATATGTGATTCACAGCATGCTGGAGTATAAACTACAGCATATACATACTACTGTATCACTGTGAGAGCTCATAGTTCCCTCTGAACTGCAATTCAGAACTGGTTGATGAGCAAGTAACATATTACCAAAGCAGTAAATTTGAGTTAGAAATTCATTAGAGAGTACTCTAAGACTGATGGAGGACCTTTAGCTTAAAGAAACACACACATATACACATGTATTTGTCCTATTTCAAAGGTCTGAATAGCTGTCTTTATTTTTTTACATCGCTAAACAGCTGTTTGTATTCAAATACTATAGTGATCTATGATTAGAACTTATTCCCCCAAAAGACTACACAGGATATTATTACCTATGTTTCCTGCTAAGGTGAGAGAAAAAAACTCCAAAAACATAGTTTTAGCTGACCAATCTTGTCAGTAAGGCAAGATGAAATTTGAAAATATTTTTCTGAATTATGAAGTGTGTATTTTCCCTACTGTCCCATTCCACTTTCTTTCCAATAGAATCATCCTTTCATCATCTCATCTTTAGGTTCAACACACTTTCCTGTTTGGAGAACAAAATTCTCTTTGGACATGAAATGGGATCATATTGCATGTGCCCCCAGTAGGGCATATTTCAGGAATTCTGTTCACTTGTATTGCTTTTATAACCATTCACAGGAGATACGGTACCTGTCTCCAAGACTACAAAATTACCACAGTCTATTGCATCCGTGGATGAATGATTAGAGAAAAGTTTACAACACTTCCCATTAGTGAGATGAGATTTGGGATTAAAGGGGATTATTACTTTCTTGTATTTTGAGACAAGGATGACAAGTAATTTAGGGGACAGGGGTTTGGGATGTAAATGGAGAAGGGGAACATACGGAGGTAGGCAGCACTTTTCTGGAGCAGATATCCTTTTTCTGGCTCTTGGAGATAAGCACAACACAGTACAGTGCAAGCACAGGAATGAAGGTTGAGAAACAGACATGACCTCAGGGGGAGAAGGGTCAAGACCACCAAAGATCCACAAAGCCCCCCAACCCATTTCCAGAAAAGTCTAAAAGAACAGACTGTGAGTGATAACTAATTTGCATTGAAAGTGAGAAACACATCTCCAGGGTGGGGAAAACTTACCCATAAAAATGTACCCCTCCAGAGTCTGGAGGCATGTGTGCTCCAGGACCCTGGGCACCCCATCAGATAGATCAGTGCTGGAGCCAGGATTGGTGATCTCTCTTTCTACCTTTCTTCTTTTACTCTCTCCCTATTTTTAATCCATCTCCCTGTCTCTCTTCCCTTTCACACTCCTCCTTTACCCAAAACCCACTGTTGTGTGCTTATATGAAGAGATAAGGAACTACCATATGAATTCCCATGCCAAGGGTATAACTTACTAAAAAACTTTATAAGCTTTTGTGGACCCTCTGAATTTTGTTGTTCCTTTGGACCATGAGAATTTATGAAACTTTGATGCTCCCTTCCCCTTAAGGGTAGGACACCACACCTCGTTTAAAATTCTTTTAGGCCACTAAGATATTTAAGAGCAGATAAAATAAAGGTTATAAGAGGTAATGCAAATGAACAATATAAGAAGAGTGATTTATGACAAATTAGAGCAGAATTTTGATGTGGAAAAACCTTGAAATTTAATTTAAGTTGCTTTGAAAAAATTAGTGATCTGTTCTGTTATCCAGAAGTCATTAAAGACCTCAGTCTTTAAATAAAGCAAAAAATACATATATGGGTTGAAATACATGTGGTGCAGTTCATACTCTGAGAACAAATGAATAGACAAGAACGTAAACTAAAGTAAATATCCAGTTTTGAATACACGCTGATATTGCTCTTATTCATTACTGTTATTTCAGCAGCTTAGTTGTTGAGATGGATTCTTTTTAGAAGCTGATTAGGAAGGCCCTACCCCAGAAATGCCAAACATTTAATGTTATATTCCCCATTCCTTTTTTTGCTTGGTTTGTTTATTTCATTGCAGTTTTTATTTGGTGACTGTCATTTTAGTTGAAGTAATACCTGAAAAAATTCTTAAAGACCATTTTTGACAAGCATGTACCTTTTGCTTAAGTAGCCTAAACTCAGCTGGTGAAAATATTGTGATAGGATGAATGTGATAGTCAAGTTAGCAAATGAGTTTATATCAGAAAATCGTGTTTCTGTGATAGTACCATCACCCTCTCCACTTGTTGGAATCATTTTAGGATATTCAAATGTGATAGCACTGAGCAAAATTCAAGGATTGACGCAGAAAAATCGTATATTGTCTTCCTCCCCAACATTAGTAGAAAAATCATAAATAGACTGAAAGTTCCATGAGAGCTTTAATTGCATTTTTCTCTTCAAAAGAGCTCAGTCACTTATAAACTTGCTTTAAAAACTGTGGAAAGGTGACAAATATACCTTAAGTCTGGTGTCAACTTGAACTGAGAATAAATGAACAATTTCCTTTTTCGTCTCCCTTTGAATATCACCTCTAGGACAGATCTGCTGCAGATAACTGTTTCAGTGCAGGTAATCTCTTAATTGCTGTAATTAAGCTAAGTCAAAAATATTAACAGCCTAATAATTCTTGTTAGTTTTAAATATAGAAAGGACCGGTTCTCATTGCCTTTTTCTTCTTTAATACATACAAGCTCCTACTGTGGTGATCAAGGGTTAAAATAAAGCAGATATATCTATTGTCTATACCTGATTTTAAATTTATAAAACAGAATCACAGAGTCATTAGAACCTCTGAAGTTTGTCTCATTCAACCTGCTCCTGTACAAAGCAGGGTCAACTAGAACAGGCTTTCGAGTGCCATATACAAACAGATTTGTAATATCTCAAAGGTTGAAGACTCCCCTGCCTCTCTGTGCAACCTCTGCAAGTGTTTGATCACCCTTACAGTAAAAGAAAAGAAAAAAAAAAAAAGAGAAGGAAATAAACACCCGTGTTTTCTTGTATTTAGATGGAATTTCGGGTTTTTTAATTTGTGCCCACTCTCTCGCATCCTGTTGGTGGTCACCACTGAGAAGAGTTTTGGTTTCATCTTCTGAATTCCCTCCTATCAGGTATTTATCCACACTGACAAGTTCCTGCTGAACCAGTCCTCTCCTCTGGCATGAACTCCTGGAGCTGGCTCTCCACCTGCAAATCCCAACTCTCCGAGCCTCTTCCTGCATGCCAGAAATCCCAGTGTCTGAATCGTCTCTGTCACCCTACACTGGGCTGTCTCCAGTATGTCCCTGTTTGTCGTGGACTGAAGAGCCCAGAACTGGGGCTGGAGTTCCACTTCCAGAGCTGAGCACAGGTGAAAGATCACCTCCCCTGACTTGGAGGCAAACACTCCTAACGCAACCTAGAAGGCTGATGGACCTCTGTGCCTCCTAATGTAATGCACCCATAACAATTTGATTCAGGAAGTAGTGTATGATTTCATATTTCAATGGATAGATAGGATCATGGGAATGTTTTATTTCTCTTTGTATGTCTTTGCTGGTGCTGGCTAATCAATTGTGTTGTTGAGTTCGTTAAGATCTCAGTGGCAATATATTTTTTTTGTAACTGATTTTGGGTTTGGTGGGGATTTTTCTTAATCTTTGATTTCTATGTAAAAGGATTTAAGCTCCATTTAGAGAGGTTAGTTTGGTGATTATAGAGGAGATCACAGACAACTGTGGTTTTCATTATCAGATACTGCACAGATATTGGAGGGTCAAAACCATTAAATTTTTCATTTGATTTTGTAAGCCGTTCTTTCTTTATCTGTAGAAGAACTGCATGTTTCTTTATAACTATTTAAATGAATTTTAAAATATTCTTTTGAGCCTTAATCAATGTCAAATCTGGAATTCCCATTGACTTTGAAAGTAAAGGATTCAAATTCAAACTCTGTAGGAAAAAGAGGTACATTTCAGACTAGAAGTTCTGAAAATGGACAATAATTAAAAAATGTATCAACAGATGACTTTCAAGTTATTCAAGTAAATCAAAAGGTAAATCAAAAGCTGACTTCCAGCTCCTGTATTATTCTCAGCTGTGGGTGTCCTTCACAGAATCAGAGCTTCTGTCACACTTTTTGCACTGTGAGTGCAAAGAACAAATCAAGACTTGCAGAGAGAAATCAGGACAAAGTTTTCTGTTGATCTTTAATTGCTTTAAGAACTTTTGTGAAGCCATACAGCACAGTGTGCATCTGACAAGAAGTTGTGAAACAAAGACTGGTCATTCTTTAGTTCTAGTCATCATCTCTAGACTGGATGCATCAGGCAAAATTGAAGTATATAAATAAGACTGTCTATGACAACATATCAGCACGTTAATCTTCCAGTAAAATGTTTTCTGACAAGAATTCATTTGCTAACTTATTTGGAACTTAAGCATAGGGTACATGCTTGTGAATAGTGGTCTTTCAGTATTTTTTAAAAGTACTATTTCAGCTACTAAAATATCAGCCATCATAAAATAAAAAAATTTTTTTTTTTTAAATGGGAAATATGACATGAAATATTTGGCACTTCTGAGGTAGGACTTAGAATATTTCCTAGTCAGCTTGTAACAGTAATCTAGTTCAACACCCAAGCTACTGAAATAACAGTGATGAATAAGTAAAGAGCAATATCAATGTGTATTCAGAACTAGGTATATACATCAGAATTCTTGTCTGTTTGTTCTCAGAGTATGAACTGCAACACTGTTAAACAAGCAGTGTTGAAAATAATGTATAATCACATGCAACATTTAAGCTTTCCACTAGAGAAATATACTTAAAATGTTACAAATTCAATAAAAATTTTGTCAAGAAATGTAATGTACCTTGTTTTTTGACATAGCCTCAGCTGGTAAAAAAATACTAGCCCTGTTTAGGTATATCAAGATTCCTGATTTACACGAGGTATGTACCTAGTGTTTGAAATACCTTGCATACTAGTACAATTGTAGTAGTAAATTGTACAGTTCCTTACTGGTGTATGTCTGCTTGCCTGAGAAGCTTGATACTTAATAGTAATATCATAATGCTATTATACAATATGAAGTGAGAAGATTAAATCATATTAAGCAAAAGCAGGAATCTCTGGGACATGATGTGTATGTATTTTAAAGTACTAAAATTGGAGGTATGTCAAGGCACTGAAATATGAAATACTACAGAAGATCACTGCAATTTTTAATAGAAACTTTGAAAGAGCAGTGCCCATTTTGGCAGAAAAAGAGAGCAGTTTTATGGTAACTTAACCCATCAACAAAATTACAGAGCAATTCACATATTCACTTTTGGCATGGGTACTCATTTTACACTGCTGTTTTCTAGCACCAAAGGCTCTTTTGGGAACTCATTCTAAAGAAAAAGGAGGAAGGCCTCTCAACTCTAATACATGAGCTCTCTTGCCTCTTCCCAACTCTGTGGGGCACTCATGAACTACATAAAGAGACCACACTTTCTCATACAGACTTTTTTCTGTCTCCTTTATGAAACCACAAGAGGTTACTTTCTCTTTTTAATTTTTTCAGGGATTTCACAGAGGATGCAAACTGTCTTCAGCTCTTTTACAGGCTTTAGCAGACTGTCATCTGGTGCTACAGAAGGCTGGCAGCATGCAGGCTGCTTTATGAAAAATAGAAGAAACAGGTAGGTGCTTTGTGCAGTTAATACCTGAAATGTACACAGTCAAAGAAATCTTGCTGCAAGGGTTTTAGGGAAAAAATATAAGCTATTATCTCCCATTTAAATATTACTTCTCCTCCTCAGAACTCCCCAGTAAACAGTATTTTACCCAAGTTTGCTTTAACATTCAACCTAGTTTACTAAGAAGATACAAATGAGGTTGATGCTCATTTGTCAAAAAAATGCTACTTTTTTCTAGGTAGGAGTTGATCATATGTCACAGTTTCCTGTTTGTAATACTAATTATCTCAGTGTTTTGGCCTTCTCTATAAATGTTGACAACACCAGGGATATGATATATTTCTAGGAGACAGGAGAGCTATGCAGAGGCTGTAGAAAGGAAATAATTTCAGAGAGAATTAAAGGGATTGTTATGCCAAAGAAAGAACAAGAAAAAGGTCAAGAAATTGAATAAGAAAATATGGTAACAATAGCAATAAAGGGAACAAAATAACCCCACCGCTGTTAACTGTTCAGTGAAATAAATATAAGGGCAGTCTCCCAGGGGATCCTAGTGACAATCTCCCTGGTGAGCTGTAAGTCGGCCTTCCTAAAGTTTAAGAGCCTGACTTCACTCCTTATCTACCTATATTCCTCAAGACTGCAAACTCCAGCAGTGCATGATCACTGCCACCCGGGCTGCCTCCAATCTCGACAGCCCCAATTAGCTCTCTTACGTTGGTGACCATCAAATCTACTATCGTCTTCCCTCTGGTAGGGCTGTCTATCACCCGGCTTAAAAAGATATCCCCCATCCATTCCAGGAGTCTCTTAAATTGCTTACAGCTTTCCCAGCAGATGTCAGGTGGCTGAAGTCCTTCAGCCGGACAAGAGCCTGCAAGCACGATGCCTCCTGTAGCTGGAGCAGGAAGGATTCATTAACAGACGCCCCCTGATTAGGCATTCTGTAGTAGACTCCAGCTACAAAGTTCCCTTTGTTGCCTCGGTCTCTGATTTTCACCCAAAGGCTTTCTACCTGCTCATGGCTGTTCTTCAACCACAGCTCTTCACACTTATTCCGCATCTTGATGTAGAGGGCAACCCCTTCTCGTCTCCTTTCTTTCCTGTCTCTTCTGAGCAGCTTGTAGCCATTGACAGACACATTCCAATCATGGGATTCATCCCACAAATTTCAGTAATAGTAGCAAGGTCATAACTTTCTAGCAGCACAGTGGCTTCCAATTCCTCCTGTCTGTTTCTATACGATATGTAAAAAATAAACCAATACCTCATACACAGAATAAAAATAAATAATAAAAGAAAAAAATACTTATTTCATGATGTGTTTCTACAGTTAAATGTCAGATATAATGAAAAGTGAGCAATCTTCTGCCTTGGTTTTTCTCCAAAGCATCTCCTGAAAATCCATCAATATTGGCTTTTAGTTTAAGTTATTACAGTTTGGAAAACTATAATGGTTGGAGGCTTTCTGTTTGGGGTTTTTTTTTGTTTCTTCTGCTTGTGTTTTTTCTTTTTGTTCTTTTGTTTTGTTTTTGTTTTTGGTTTTTTTTTACTCTCATTGCTGTAAAGGTAGATCATTTATTATATGTTTGAAATATCTTCCTCTTTTGGCAGTTAGAGTTTCAAGCAGCAAAGGTAATACTACAACAAGTAGCAATTACTGTGCGTCAGTTACCCTTCCCTAATTCAGTAAATTCTAGTTCTGGAGATTATTTCCAAGCTTTTATCATTAAGGAGTTGTTATGTATCTATGTAACAGGAAAAAAGAGGAATTACAAGGTTTTTTAGTTCCATCTAGTGGTAAGAGAAGGTATATGTTTCAAAGCATCGGTCAGTCTCAGTAATAATAGTGATACAAAAGTCAGCAAAAATAATACAAATCAAAGTGACGGAAAATGTATAAGTTAAGAATAAAAAGTTGTAATAATAAAGATCTCCACGCCCTCTTTTCTGTTTAATATTTTCCATGTGAGAGAATATGTATTCTGATCTCCAAGACCCTAATTATAATACAAGTATGAAATAACAACATTTAAAGCTTTGTGAGATGCATTGTCTGTTGCAGTCATGAAGTATGTTTGTTCAACTTTTTTTCTGATAATAGCCAACCAAACAAAAAGAATGAATCCTTCTTTTTGTCTTCACTGACCTTCAGATATGGTGATGCTATTTGAGTTTGTATTACAATTCCATGCAATTTCACTCTAGAACATGCAGACTGGTCAAAATTACAAAGGCAAATTAAATTGCACAGTTTCTCATTGCATCTTATAAACAAATGCACAGCATTTGCAGTGGGTTTTTTTGTTGTTGTTTGCTTCCTGTAACATTTACCTAAGAAGTATTTAATTTATCTATAAAGGTATTGTGTTGTTATTAGTATTCATTGTTTTCACCCTCTGAAATTAAAAGTAAATAGAAAAAGAAAAATGTTAGCCATTATGTTTGCTTCATGGCCAAAATAAGAACATCACAGGGAGCATGTGACAGCATCAGTCATGAGAACAAGCAGACGCGTAAAGTGATCATGTACTGTCAAATTAAATTAAAAGCTGAGACTGCAATGGGCAAAACGACATCATCCTTCAAGAACAATGAAGAATAGACTATTCCTTTCTTGGATGATCTGACACATCCACAGATTTATCTTTTTTCTGTCTTTCTTGTTGAAATAACATCCAAATTAAAAAAACAAACAAACAAACCAACCATGAAATCAATAACCAAATCATTATATTAAATAGCTTTACAGATGTGATTTTTAGAAATAAAGAATATACATAATTTTTTCCTGCAGTGGTACAGGCTCGCTTGGGAGGGTCAAGGGGAGATCAAACGGACAGTAACAAAATACCATACCAAAAATAAATCAGAAAACATGATATGTAGTAAAATAGATGAGTCATAATCTTTTGCTAGCAGTTGAGACCCTGATTGCAAAAGCTCTCTTCACCCAGCATAAATCTTTTTCTATAAGCATCTTCATATATAGAGATGAACTCTTCCAAAGATACTCAGTCACTTACAGGAGCAGCTTCTGAAAAAAAGAAATATATAAACACAGACATATTGGAAAGAGTCCAGAAAAGGGCCACAAACGTTATGAGTCTGGAGCATTTTTGCTGTGAGGAAAGGCTGAGAGAGCTGGGACTGTTTAGCCTTGAGAAGAAAGGAATCTGAGGATCTTATTAATATATTTAAGTTCCTGAAGGGAGGCTGCAAAGAAGATAGAGCCAGTCTCTCCTCAGTGGTGTCCAGTAACAGGACCAGAGGCAATGGGCACAAGCAGAAACACAGAAGGCTCCATCTGAATATCAGGTAACACTTTTTTACTGTGGGGACAACAAAACAGTATGCTCAAGGAAGTTGTGGAGTTTTTGCTATATTCAAAAGCTCTCTGGTCATGGCTCAGGGCAACCAACTGTAAGTGGCCCTGCTTGAACAAGAAGGCTTGACCTTCAAAGGTCCCTTGCAACCACAGTCAGTCTGTGGTTCTGTGAAAGTGAGCTTCTGGTCTTTGTCTTATTTAAAAAAATAACATGCAAAAAATATTTGAGGTGCAAAAATGATTGAGAATAAAACTCTGCTATTAACATCATTGCTTCATTTTGGTATCCCATTGTGTATAGTCATGTTCTGTGAAACAGGAATTCCAGAATACAGCACCTAAAAACTGGTATACAATGATAATCACAGAAAAATTTTCTGTAACCTTTCTTTTTTCATGGTAGAAAGGAAAAGTTCTAGAAAAATATCAGAAAGGGCTTTCAATTTATATAGTAAATGAATAACCACATAATATTAGATAATGATATAACCAAATGTCAAAACGGCAATTATTAAAATATCTGAAATTTCTTACAGTCATTCATTCCATCTGCCTGTTGCTGAACCAGAAATACAACTGAGTGCAGCAGAATTGAACCTCAGATTAGTTTATTATATGCCATTTGGTATTCATTCTTTTGGTCTACCTAGTATTAGCAAACAGGGAGTTTTATAATTAAAAAGGTTTCCATTGCTTTATAGAGCTTTTTGCAACAGAAGATTTCCTTGAAATTGCTATAATTTTTTCCCTTTACTTAATTCTATTCTATTTCTTTAAGACGCACTTTTTATTGTTGTGAAACATTATTCTTAATTTTTATGTTAACGTTATAAAAGCATCTAAATATTGTAATTATACACTTTTTTTTGTTTAATGAAACAACGGTATACATAGTTTTACTGAGGTTATTTAATCTTCTTTCACTTATCAATTCTCCTATTTTTCTGAAAAACTTTCCAGTTATTTGATGAGTTTTTTCCAATTTATCTTCATTTTCCCATGATAGTGAGAGATTTGGAAATTAATAAAATAAGCCTCTTCCTCTTTTTTTTTTTTTTTTTGAGTGGCAGTTTGATTTGCTTCGTCATTGTTCCTATTGTTGTCCAGTCGAGGACATAGAACAGTTTGTCTTAAGTCTGTAAATACAAGCCCTCCAGAGGTACCAGGCTGTATCTGGATAAATGAGCTTGGGCAGTTATCCATTTGTTATGTCTATATTTTGGTCTGCCTTGATAACAGCAAACACAGAATGGAAATGGTACTCCCATACTAGAATTGTGCATACCTGTGCTAATAAAGCCTCTGAATTTTTCTCCTGAACAGTAGAACCATTTTGCTATGGCCCTTCAACCATTTTGGAGACATGTTAAGAGTCATAATTGCAAATGTTTGAAAGTCAACATCAAATCCAACATCTGAGGGATCCATTCTGTTACCCTTTCTCAAGCTGCAAACGTATACATACTCCATAGGCAGGAGTAAAAAATGCTCTGAAAATGTTTGTGTATGTGTGTATGTATTCGTATGCTCTCTTGCTTGGTGGCTGTATATACTTTAAGGATTGAATGTAGCATTAAGAGAATTAATGAAAAGTGAAAGAAAGATAGATCTGGTACAGTTCAGAAACCATGCTCCTGTACACATGCATTGAACAGAGCTCGACGCGCGGTGCTGTCATTGGCTCTATAATATCAGCGTTAACAAGTGCTCTTAAGGTTTTCTCAAGCTGCTTAGACAATTACATTTCTCTTTGCAACCCTTGACTTCTGCTCCTAAGTTGTCAGTGACTTCAAGAACATAAGGGTAACTGTCAATTAATTTTGGGCATTCCTATTATAAAAATATATTTGTTTTTCAAAACTTTCTGGCCATATTTGAGAGAGAATCAAGCATTAAAGAAATGCTATCTTAAATTTTGTACACTTTTTCGGTTGTCTCTTCTTTTCTAGTTTTACTTGACAAGAATATTAATTAACAATTCATAAACTTCAAATTATCTTCCAAAAGCCAGATTTTCAAAGATAGCTAAGTCAATTTTTTTTCACCTATGTGAAGTGTTAATCTTTCAGAGGAGTTTAGTGATCTGAGGCAGTTGATCTCCTTGTGGCATGTATGCTGAACATCAAGATACTTCATTATAACTGATTTGATAGGGTCGTAGATTATTAAATGTCTAGGAAGTTAAACAGGAACTGTAAATAGTGGATGCCTTCAGAATTCTGGTCCATGGTTCTTTTCAGATTGATATTTATATGCTAATCTTTCACAATTGCTGCTTATGCCTATATCTCCAGGCTTCATTGCAATAAATCTTCATGGTATTCCTAATCATATCAACATTTCTCTTTTAGCCTTCCTGCTGGAGACAGATTATTCAAGAAAACTAAAAAGTATCAGCATCCAGACCATTTTTTATTCAGCATTAATTTCATCACCTTCATTTATTAACTGACCTATTTTCTTTCTGTTACTTTTTTTCTCTCTGAGGTATTTCTTAGTTTCTGTTGTTATGTCATATAACATACATTTATTCTTTCTATTCTTTGAATTTAAACCAGAAAAAATTTATTCCTGAAAACTATTGTTTTCTTTGGTATCACTGCATCTATTTTTCTTCAGTTAGAAACTATTTTTTTGACATCCTGATAATTTTCCATGGGGTTAGCATGCATGAGAATTCCCTGGTTCTGCATCATTTATTACCTACTCCTAATTAGAGTCTAATGGCTCCATGAAGACTTCTCTGTACTTGAAGCGTAACAATGGCTTGTAGATTTGGTGTTTTGTGGGACTGGGGGTGGGGGTATAGATATCCCAGAGAGATGCAGATGAGCCTATTTAGTGGTGAAAATGCCTGGAACACCCTAGAACTTCTCTATTGGTCTCTGAGGGCTGAATGAAACAGACTCAATAATTTACTACATGAGAAAAAAAAAATCAAAACTGTAATCTATTTCTGTGGTAAATAATGTAATAAAAGTATTTTTTTAACTTCTCTATTTCTAGTCAACTTCCAAAATCAGAACAGTACTCAATATCTACTACAAAACTAGAATAGAAGAGAACTGGTGACCTTGAAGGTAATGTACTCAAACCACTAAGGACAAACAAATCTTTCCGAGTGGAAATTCTTGATTATTCCAATAGCAGATACGACACAAGGCTATAAAATTTCTGTAGGTATTGAAGAAGCAGACACCCGGTGCATAATTCCTGAGATTTTCAGAATCACTTAGTCCTGGAACAGTGTATTTTATATTTAGTTTATACTGAAGGCAATGCCAAAAGTCTCAGACACTAAATTCTAGGATTTCTTCTCATTTTGAACTGAGAAACTGCATGCTTAAAGCTGAGCTGAATAAGGACAAGAATATACTCTCACCAAGTCTCATGAACACCCCATCCACTAACAGATAACAAGTGCTGGAAAGCTTAATAGCAGATGACCAATGCAATGAGAGTGTGAGCAGAAGAGCTTTGGAATTGCTATTACTTCGGTGTGCTCAGATAAGGCCTCTAAAGATGCCAGTGAGGCAGATAACAAGTGCTGAATGGCTGATCAGTCCCTGCTTCCTCTCTGAGTCTCCTTGCAGCTATGTCACCCAGATGTGAGAATGAGATTCTCCCTACACTCCGGTTTGAAAACAATCTGCACTCATGTATCTCCAGGCTTTTTCTGACCATTTAGGGACCAAGGAAGGGGCTTGCTTTGTGAAAAGGAACAGTCACAGTGAAAGGAATGATACTTTATTTCCTTTCCAAATTATATTCCTGTTGATGCAAAGACAATTATTTACTAATATCTTCTGTGGTTTACTGCTTCTGAAGAGATGCAACAAGGCAACAAGACAAATGGCCATGGTGAAATTTTATACTACACCATATCCCATATGTGCCATAGCTCTCCTTCTATTTCAACATACTCTGACAATCCTCATTCTTACAGTAAAGCATGCTGATTTTACAACCTCTTCCTTGTAAGTGTGGCTTTAATTGTAAGCAATTGCATATGCCTGCACCTAAAATTATTCTTGTGTATATGATGTTTCTACTAGCAGGGTTGTTTTTGTTTTAATGCAGCATTTCTTGGTATAACCATATTAAATGTGTTTGATAAAGTATACCACTATTACCTAAAATCTTATTCTATTTGTTTTTAAAGTAATAGAATTTTTATAGGTAGACTATTAACATGGAAACATAATGACTGTAATACACAAAATACATAACATACAGCAACCAAAACTTTAATTTACTGTCCCACAGCACTCTGTGTGAGAAAAAGGCCCCCCAAAACCATAAAGAAACAGAAAGAAAGTAAAATATAAAATAACCAGATTACTGGAAATGGAGGAAAAATGTGAGATTACCCATTGGAATACCTTCCCTCGACAAATGCATACATGGTGTTTTTACCTATGAGCACTATCTGCTGTTCTTTCAAAATATTTATTTTTAGAATATTCAGGTTCCTTATATATCTGCTTTGCTTTATTTCCAACATATTTCATAACAATTTTGAAAACTTTGCCTTTTTTATAATTACTTTGGAATATATGTTTGCCACAAAATAAAAGCACTAAGAAAAGAAAGCAATAAAACTTTTTTCAGAGATTTTCTTTGGACAGCTTTAGTTTTAGTACCAGTGCATTACTTAAAATATTAATGCATTTTTAATGCCATCTGTGCGTTGGGAGCTTTGCTATTTAGATATATCTCTTCCTAGTAAAATACTAGTATGTGATATCTGAAGCCCCACTGAAATCTGCAAAAAATGTATCCAGGGATGCACAGTCCTGAGATGTCAGGGCTGCACAATCACCAGGCCTCCACTAATCTTATGATGTGGAGTATGTATTACTGCAGTGTATTAATGTTGGTTAAAACCTCGATTCTCCATCCTTCATTCATCTATGTCTCTAAACAAGGTTCTGTATTTTAATATTGGCTACAAACACTACCGTTTCAGACTATTATGGGAAGGTTTTCCTTGCATGTTGATCACAATGAGGAAATACAGAACATTTATGAGACATAATTTATATATTGTACCAAAGACATCTAATTCAAAAGAAACAGTGTTTCAGCACTCTACTTTAGTAACCTTTTTTTCATTAAGGTAATTAATCAATAGAGAGGATATTCATTTTTTCAGAATAATAGAAAGCAAGTAATTAATTTGGATTTTTTGGCTATAGCATGCTCAGAATTAATTCAGGAAGGACTATTTTAGTCGCCTAGGACTGTTACAGTTTAAGCAGACTAAGACACCTGAGAAATAAAAAAAAAAAATAGTATACATATGTTGATAAATAATGGCTGCTTGAATTGATTTTCTCTTTTATATGTCCAAGAGTGGATTTAGACAGGGATCTATCTCACCCAGTTTTAGGATCAGTAACATGTTACAGTGCAACAGCTGAATAGAAAATATTACCTGGGAATAGCAGACTTGGATTCTTAATTCAAGGTGTTATAAATCACATATTAAAAGTATCTATTTCACTCCAGAAGCTCCTAAGTCTAAATTATTTGGAGTTTGCCATAGAGATATACAAAATTAATAAAAACTAATTTTTGTTTTCTTTTGACAAGAAACCTGCAGATAATTGAAAATCCTGTTATGAGGAATATGTTCACAGTCTTACAAATGTATGTTCATCCTAAATCAAGAGCTAGTAAAAAGAACTTGTTTGCTATATTAATTCTTGCAATTTGTAGTTACAGCATTTCGTAGCATTTCTTATATGTAATGTAAGCAGCACACTGTGGCTTGAGTTAGGGACTGCACCCAAATTCTGCTGGGATCTGTGCGTACACAGATTGATGCCAAGAAGATGCTTTTTGTCTGAAGAATCAATGCTTGGACTGATGCTGCAGTGCAGTGCAGAAATTAGTTGTTAACAGCTGAAACTCTCTTCCTCATCTCTCTCTTTAAGAGTAGATTTTCAATTTTACCAGAGATGGTTTTAACAAAACATTTTTAACAAAACCTTCCTTCACTTCTTTTAATGTTTGTCTTTAATGAGAATTTTCAAATGTACTAAGCATTTTAGGAGCAGAAGTCTTTTGTGACTTTTACACCATATTAATATGAATAATTTTCTCCGGTATTTTTATGCTCCCATATCACACAGACACCTTCAAAAATCACTTGCCAGTTAAATCACAGCTCACTATTTCGATCAGTTTCCTGAAACGCAGATGTGAAAAGTCTACTGTAAGGAGGGATTAGTATCATATGGTAACAGATAAATGTAAACAGATTTCATTTTTTTTAAGATCTCCACATAATTTTTCCTACCCTAATGACCAAAAAGTTGAGATGGACTGTTGCAGTACTGCTAAAATACAAATAGCTGGGAGAGATCCTCGTTCTGTAGCCATCAGGAACTTCTGTCTCGAAGTGAGTCCAGCATTTCTGAAGTCTGGGAGCCCTTGCTGATAATTCATTGATGGAGATCATCTCTCTGCTTGAGGAGATTTTGTTATGTCTGAGCTGAGTAGGGAGTGAGAAACCAAGAACTAAAAATCACTGATTGTTAATAGCTCCTACCAGGTTTTACAAAGATGTGAGGAATGGAGGGAAGCAGTGTACCTAAGCATAATCTCTTGGCCTTGGAACATAACCTAAGAAAATAGAAGTGCCAACTTCTGAGAACCTTTCTCAAACCTGAAAGTGAATCCTGCCAGACTCCTACTGAGATCTTTTCTTATGATTTTTTGTCCTTATTTTTTGAACTAGAAAAAAACCCCAGAAAATACACTATATTGGTTGAGTATGCATTCCCATAATTTATTAAATCCTTATGATATGAAGGAAAGTAGAAGGGAATGTGAAGGAAAAACAATAAAATCAATAAAGTTAGCTTTGGCTGTGGAACAGATATTTATCAAAATATTCTAATTTTTTAAATGAAAATAAATTACAGAGTGACTATTCTTTTAACTTTTCTTTTTTCTGCTTTTCTCTTTAATGTTTATGAAAAAGTGGCAGGGCAATGACAACAAAGCCACACACCATGGAACTTTAGTATGCTCAGGATACTGTGACTGCCTGAAAAGAACACCAGGGCCACAAAGCTTTCTGTATTCGGCTTTGGAACAGTTAAATCACTAGGAAATATCAAACTGATCTGATAATTAATAGGCATTTTATGTGAGTAAAACAACCATGAGAGACATAGTGAAAAATGGGAAAATGTGAAGGTTCTGAAGAAGAGGCAATTAAAATCCTGGTCTGGTCAAAAAACATTGGTCACAAATAAAGCAATACCTCCATGAAGGAGAGAGGTACACTAGGGTACTGTAAAGATATTCGTTTTAAGTAGGAGATATAACTTTATTTTTAATTTCAGGTGCTTTTAATTTGCAAATAGCTGCATTGCTAGTTGTTCTGTACTTCTTCTACCCCCCACTGTTGTCTATGATTTGCATGGTTTCTGTCTCCTCTCACACCAAATTCTTCTTATCCAACATCCAGTGCACTAAAACCTGTCTAAATATGGTTTCAAATTCAGATGGCCTATATTCATTATGGGAGCCTGTCGTGGTTTTGCTAGA
>WBMZ01015054.1:0-19602 GCA_013400975.1 Atrichornis clamosus
GTCTTTTAAACTAAGACACACGTCTGTAGTGTTTCTTCTAAGAATCCTCAAGAGATACTCTAATTAGAGAAAACTACTTTTAAGAAAAGAGCAAATATGTTGTATTTTGTTGATAGCTAAAATGCAGCCTAAAAAAATAACTTCAGAACAGAATAGCACGTTCCATTTTGGTTTAGGTGTTACTGATTTTTAATACTGAAAGAGAAAATAATTTAGAAATTCTACAGCCAGCGCTAGAACAAAGAAGAAAAACAGTGACATTTCCTTCCCAAAACTTTCTATGCGTCCATTCTCCTCTATTGCCTGGGTGATGACGTACCAGAATTGGATTATAAAGAACTGCAAGAGAAGACTGCAGACTTCTATTTTTATAGAGCCTTACCTGGAAAAGCTAGTACTGCAGAGCAAGAATCTCCCCATTTTTTGGGACTTTGTTCACCAAAGATTAATACCACAAAAATGTACTGCCTTGCCAAAAGAGACCATTACAGTTTACCACAATTTTAGCCTCCCTGTTTTAAACTCTACAGAATACTGTCCCCATTCCACTCCTACTACTGGGGTCTATCTGCCTCTTCATCTGAAAACAGTTCAGCCTCCAGCAATTCCAGTATACTAATGTTTCAACAAGAAAAATCACAAAGAAGTTCATATTATCATAAAGAAGTTCAGTATTAGTGGAATAAATTGAGTTACAGCATCCTATTTCTGGCAGTGAAGAGTAAGTGATTAAAGGGGAAATTCCCAGCAAACTGCCTCCAGCAGATATAGCAGAGGGTGTCTGCTCCTGCTTTAACAGAGGCTTTATATGAAGCCTTGGTTTAGCTACCACATTTCTCTGTCACTCTCAATCGTTATTTGAAAGATGATCTATTCCCTTTAGACTCAGCAAGGAATTCTGAGGCACCATACATGTAAATCTCTGCCTATTTTATGTGGTCATTATAGAACAAAAGACTAAAATTACTACAATTATTTTAGGTGCAGACATAAAGCAGAAGAGGTGAGGAAGGAGCAATTAAAAAGGCAAAAAAGGCTGAAGTGAAATTTATTACTCTAATAGGCCAAATCAAGTGCAAGGTGCTTCACTGGCATGTGGCACAAAGCACTATAGCTCAAAGTGTAAAATATAACACAGCAACACTATTGCTAATGCCCACACTCTTGGTTTAAATCATTTTATTTTCTTCTCTCCATTCTGGCAGTGTAAAGAAGAACACAACGTAGGAAGACTAGGGTTACAAGTGCTGCACAGGGCTGAAGCACCATATCTGACTGCTCCTAAAACAGAACATCAAAGTCTCAGCTCCCTTTGAAAACCCATCAGGCAAGAACCACTCCTCCCCTTCAGCTTCTTTAGGAGCTGGTATACCTAACCACTTCGGCCAACTTCCAAAACAGGTGGTGCAGAGGAAAACTGTGGGAGAGCCCCAAATCACTCAGTTGTCTCCTTTTGCCCAGGAGGCACCAACACACATGATGACCAAGAAGGCCAGCTGACACAAAACAATTAAGCACAGAGAACAAGAAATTTGTGATTAAACATCTGAAACTACAGAAAAGGCTCAGGCTTACCTCAGCAAACTGGATCAACAAAATCTTTCTCCAGGAAACTGATGCATCTGATGACAGACAAAGTCTGTCATTAGAGGAAGATGAGTAAAAGGATGTTAAGGTAATTATATTGTATAGTACCAAGAGATGAGACAGCACATTCTAAAAGGCAGTTCCCAGACTTGCTCAGTATTCATTGAAAGGTCCCTCTCTGTCAGATCCTGTCTGCAGAAGATGCTCAAGTTGCACAAAACTTACTTCATCACCCAGTGCCTGAAGTCTTTTACATGAGATTTCTGTCTCTGCCTACAACTGCAGGCTAACAGGTAGAGACTGCAAGCACTAGTTTTATTTGCAGCACCTAGAAAAAAAGCTTTTAAATTATCTCCATTTGAACAGACACTTGTATTTGTGATGTTTCCTCCTCCAGCATAGACAGACGAGTCTATGATGCAGTTGTGCCATCTCTGCTGGTAATCCCAACTGCATACTATATCCATCTTTTCTCCTTGGGGTTTGAGAAGAGATGGGGCTGTTTCCTTAGGGATGCAACTTTGCTGGATTCATTAGTGACAGATTTTGGGTAAGCCTTTCAATTGATAGGTCTTTTGGACTGTATATGGGTGTTGAATATTTCTACTGACTGGGAAACCAAAAGCCAAGAGTAGGTATCTTCAGAGGAAGTGCAATAGCTTTCATTTGTGGAATTTGTGGTTAAACATGAAAAAAGTTACGCAATCCTGTATTCCATTCCAACCCAATCCCTTTTTCTAGAGCCAAAAGGAAATTGTTTCCTACAAGTACAGAGAAGACTGTATAATTAGTCAGAAGCTCCCAGACTCAGGAACACAGATGGGAACCATGGAATCACTACCTCATGAATTTCACTAAGTGATTGCATGTAATTCTGAGCATGAGCACATCAAAGATACAGATGTTAAACCCCTAAAAGGGCAGACTAAAATATCCTAGCCACTTGTGGAAAAATGTCTTTTCAAGACTCCCCTCTTAGCATAGATATGACATGTCAAGAGAGGACAATAACAACAGAGTCCATCAAGAAATCTCATCATATGCTGCTTCTTTACACTTGATGTCTCTCATGATGTTTCAGCAAATGTTCTAGAGCAGACTTTTCTCAAAGGCCACAACTTTTCAGAGAAAATTAATCTGCAGTACAAACAAATAAGAGTCCAAACATGGCCTCCAGAAGGCTTGAGGTGAACACAGTGACATTTGCAAAGAGATTAACCTTCATGTTGTGTTTAAGGCTCTCTAGAGACTAGTTGGAGTATAAGACAGTAAGTAAGCTCTCACATAAAGGTAACCGTGTTAGGAAAAACCTTGAAAGGAAATGACTAGAGTAGTTGTTACCTGGTTTGCTACCAAACAATATACACCATAAACACCAGAGGGAGATTTTGATAAACAATACTCAAACAACTATGCATTCTGTACAACAAGAAGAACAATTCACAATTGATAAAGTAACATGATACCAGGAGTTTAGATAATTTCAGAGTGAAACATGCAAACAGCAAAATACCCAGCACCACAGTTCTCTTCCCTTTCACAGAAACGCTTCTCAGTAACACAATGTCTACACTCATATCCAGGTTTTGCAATGCTTTTAAAGGTCATAGTACATTAACAATTTTTTTTCTATTTAGAAAACATAAATAAAGAAAAACATTGCACTACATGAACCATATTTCTGTCCTCTACACCTTGAAACAACGTAGAAATTGATGCATAACTTTTATTCTACTAATGCAGATAGTAGAGGACACTTTCATATTTAAATCATTCAGGTTATTATCAGCAGCAGGAAAGAGGAATTTCAGAAACAAATGAAAACATGACTCTGACCATTGAAAAAAACAAAATCAGTTATGCAAACCATGTCCTGAACAGAAAAACAAAATATTTAAATGACTAAAAATGGATTGGATCCAAATTTCTTGAAATATACCAGAATAATCCAATTATTAAAACAGGATTTTCAAAACTATTTTACCAGTATCTGTTATTTTACTTCTTTTAAATTTACTGTATGTGCTTACTTATACAAGTTAAAATTAAAAATTAGAATATTTGTGAATTTTGATAACAAAGAAGGTTATTATTCTTGTGGATTTTTGACAAAACTAATCCCACATGAAAACACAGCTCCTTCTTGAGGCTCTTCAACTTTGAAGAAAGATAAGCAAGTTGTCAATATTCAAAACTAAACTCTATAAAAGACAGCTGTTCCAAAAAATCTTAATAGGTAGCCTTTGTTGGAATTGCTCCTAAGGGATAACTCTAAACTTCCTTGATTTTTTGGTAAGGAATTTTGAAAAGAGAAGGCTAGCAGGATCAGTGTTAGTAGAAAGCAAAAGCTCACTCTCTTTGAGAATATTCTGGAGATATTATACGCAGTTCTTTATTGGAAAGATACGTGTTTATCAAAGCACCGTATCTTAAGAACAGCAAAGTCTATGAAGAATCACTTTTGGGGCTGAGTTTTTGGGCCTGTGCTTAGACCTTACACATACACTTTGATTTGCTGATTTCTTCACAAAAGATGAGATTGTGTTCTCTTTGTCTTGTTGACTGCCTGATCAGAAAGCCTTTAACAGCTGCTCAATTATCATCCACCAGAAGATATTCACAGAGAAGCCGAAATCTTTAGCATCATGAGACTGTCGAAGAATCTTACCCCTAAGTGTCTCGTGAAGCTGAGATCAGAAATTTATTGAATAGAACATTCTTTCTACAATTTATTTCAAGTTTTATCTAACACCACAGCTTGAGAAGTTTTAGGAAACAGCAATGCAAAGTAGAAGTCACTACACTTCATGGAGTATGTTGTCTTTTAGGAGTAACAAAAAATTCTCATTTGAAATTCAGAATTTGACTGTGAAAATTTTCCCTGAACAAAGTACCAGCAGTAAGAAACAAAATTCCTAAACTTACTCAATTTCAAGTCTCTGCATCTTCAACTTTTCAAAATGCTAAATGAAGATAAGCTGACACCTCTTTACTCACCAGTATCTTTATCCTAATATCAAAAAAGAAACAGATGGTTCAGACTTGAGATTTCCTCCCCTTTTCAGATAGTCTACCAAACAAGAAAGTTTTCTGAGCTGAATTTTGAGAAAACTCAAATTTTCAATACTGAAGACATTCATGTGCCAACTTGGCTACATCCTTCTCAGAGAAGATTCTAATTTTTTTTTACAGCAACAAGCAAATAAAGAAATCTTTATGCATACAAATGGTTTGGACCACATAAGTCACAACTCTTTTGCTCCTAAGGATGAATCTTGCCCAAGCTAAGCATCCCTGACACACAGCTGCCAATAGTATGTGCAGGCAGCACTGCCAGATCTTCTTTGAATAACTTTTCAGTTAAGTCCAGGTGTCAGATAGCAGAAGGATAGAAAGGGGAGTGGAAGACATTTACTGAGCCAGATACAATCTGAAATGCAAGCAAAGAAGCCAAGCAGCATAGAATCATAGAATGTCCAGAGTTGGAAGGGACCCACAAAGATCATTGATATCCAACTCCTGGCCCTGCAGAGGACACCCCAAGAATCACAACAGGTGCCCAAGAGTATTGTTCAAACACTTCTTGAACTCTGGCAGACTTGGTGCTGTGGTCTCTTCCCCGGGAGCCTGTTCACATGCTCAACCACCCAGCAGAGCTCTCTTACTTTGAAATTCCTTTTACTAAAGGTTCTTGTCTCAGTGCCAGTTTTAAAGCAGATTTGGATCAGCCAGGCTGGCTTGGCGCCTCCCCACCTGGTTTGCTGTGAACAGTACTTGGATAAGAAATATTAATAAAAATGCCATGTGTGCAATACGAGAGTGTCTGGAAACTGGTATCTTTAAGCACTACCTAGCTTTTTTGTCCAATCTTCCTTGCCTTGTTTTTTAAAGAAGATACCTAGCTTTCAACTATTTTTACAGAATGAAATCCTAGAAATAACTGCTCGTGATAAAGGATTCTTAGTATTTCCATCCTGGCATTGCAGTACCTGGCCTTAACGGTGCACTTAAAAATTCTTGTAACTGGCACTGGTTCCGGCCAATCCAATAACAAGCTTTTTTGAGTGAGCTTTCTTGCTCATTACCAACAAAAGTTCTCTTACCCAGAGTATTTTGGTCAAGCTGCTCAATGGCTGATAGTATCCAGTGCTGCGTAAAGACTAAGAAAGCACTAGTAATCACAAACTCATTATAAATCACACTATTCCCTAAACAAAAAGTTGGTGTTCCACACTGGAGTTCTGGTTGCCCCATCTTCTTCAGATTACACAACATACCTACACCTATGAGCTACTGAACAGGATCACCAACCAAAGCTGTCACCATATACATAGGGGAACTCAAATAATCCTGACTTTTTTACATTTTTCCCTTCCCCTTTTTCAAAAAAGGTTTTGTTAAACACTGGTTTGAACCTGCATGGTTCACCAACAGCTGCCGCTTGATACCTGCAGTCCAGTGAAACCCTGGGGAAAAACAGACTGACACAGAGCCAACAGCATGCCATTCACAAACTCTGGTGTAAGCTACAAACCTTCACTAGTCAGAAAGTTAGGGGAAATTAGGTGAAAGCAGGATCTTCACAGGAAAGGCCAACTAACGCTTTCAGGGATAGAAAAGGGGTTTCTTTGTGCTTTTGCAGGGATTTCCCACGTGTATCACAATATAAAACACCACAAAGAAGATTGTTCATCCTGAGCAAGGCAAGCTAAAGCATGACCTCGGGCTGGATGGAAAATATGAACGTGCATTGATGGTGGAAACTTCACTGTACAATGGAAGGTAGCTCCAAAACAAAGCCTAGTAGGAAGGAAAACCCTTTGGCCCCTTTTGCTACCTCCTGCTCTGGCATTTGTACTTGGTCACTGAAACTGTTAACTCAACTGAGCTTGATTCCAGGCCCGTTGGCTGCTGACTTCACAGGGTTGTCCAGGGACTGCCCTACATGAGGGCTGCCTTCTGAGAAGTCTTCCTACATGGAACTCAGATCACACCCTACTCCTGGCGTTTGACAGGCTTGCTGAGATAGCAATATAATCCTAATTCAATTTCTCTTCCTCAGATGTACACTACCAATGTTTTCAAAACAGCTGTTCAAGACCTTTGCTCTCACAAGTAACCAAACTTGCCTTCTAACACTACCCTCTAGACACCTTCATTTTCTTGAAGTGAAAAGATACAGGACAGACCTGGCAATCTCCAAAATATTCTCAATGAGTTCAACTCCAGGACAGTGCTGGAGAGCATGAAGCAAATGGAGGAAAAGTTGCTATCCCTATCTTGTCTTTCATAAGTCTGGCTTACAAAGGGGATTTCCATTTTTACCAAGCAGCATTCTGTATGTCTGGTACAGAGGATACAGAACATACAGCTCTGAGATTTCAAAGGGCTTCACTGTAACCCACAGGAATAGCGCAGTTCAAAGATGGGCCCACTCAATCCCTCTGTTCTTAGGCCAGATGGACCTGCCCTAAGATCAATGCCAGAAAGGACATTCTTCTGGGAAACTTCCCAATGCCCTTCTCAGCTGCACAACCGTAAACTAATTCCAACAGCTATGACATGGTAGCAGAGCTTTCATTTATACTTTACTACCTGCAAGGCAAATCAATGGGTAAAATTTGAGATCCTTGTGTGAGGACGAGTCACGAATGGATAAAAATATTGCTAAAAGAATTAGGGAAAGGGAAAAACCAGACATTCATGGGATTCCCTGACAGCTCTGTGCAGAAGGAAGGGCTGGGCTGGAAAAAACAGGGCCCCAGGTTCCTGCCAAGCTGTCTGAGGCCCGTCCTTTCCAAATAGCTCAAAGAAACAGCCAAGGCTCCCTTGTAACCCTTTCCGAACTCCTCTACAGTGGAAGGCTGCTGTAGCCAGAGCTGCTCCTACAGAGCACCAGACTACAGGGTCTCCTCATTCCTAGAAGGCTGTAAGGAGCAGAGCAGATCTCCCCCATGAGAGCTACAGGCACATTAACCCTCTGAACACCACTCCGGAAAACAAACTATTTTAATGGTGAATGGGAGGTTTAAATAAATGCAGAGAAAAGGAAGGTGTGCTGGTCACTTTGCAACATGAAATACCTAAAACTGACACAGTGTATTTCAAAGACATCTGAGATCAGGGATGAGTAAGAGGACATTATAAGTCAAGTAGTGCAAGACACTAGATTTCAACTTGTTCAGTATAGAATTAGGTGTTTAACAGAACAGAAAACAGCAAGTAACTTACATCATAGCCAACAAAATCCACGGGTGGCAGTTGGAAGCAGAAAAAGGAGAGTTCACTAGCGAGGAATGGGAGGGGAAAAAAAATGGAAAAACAAAAAGAAAAAAAAAAACTGAAAAAAATGAACTACTTCTACCTGTTGCTCAGTTGGACATTTCCTGTAATAATTAAAGAAAAACAACTGCATATAAATAAAAATTTCAGTGTTTAGAATAGTCAGAAGCCAACAAGATATTGGTATATGTAAGCTGAGATACAAAATAAAGATACACTAGTAGTGTTACTTACATGAAACTAATGTTTTACTCCTACTTGATGTACTGTTTTCATTTCTTGTCATTTCTATAAAGATAGCCAGACAATTACTCGAGGGCCAGGAAGACTTCCATTTAGCATTTGAAAGGAGTGGGACTGTTTAATTTAGGAGAGATGAACAAGAAGGAAGATGATAAGAAGATAGAGAATAAATAGTGCAGAAAATAAATCAAGCATTTCTGTTTGCCTTCATGTAATCTTATTACAGGTACCAAGACTTTTGGCAAAATCTGTGAAAAAATTAAAAAAGGAAACTTTTGCATAATATGCAATTCACCTGTGGAACTCACTGCTACAGCTCCATGGGACTATATTTTTTGCAGCAAGTAAAATATATGATTAACGACAATATCCACACTAGAGTAAGTAGAACAAAGTATTGCAAGAACTACAGGCCACCTGTTAGCAATTAGAGGGCAAAATCAAGCTCCCCCTCAGACAGGGAATTTCCCCATCAGAATAGTCTTTGTGTTCCTACTGAAGATGTTGGACACAGTTGCTCTGAAGCAGAGGATGGGAGGACTCAAGAGACTCACAGACCAGCTCAAGATGGCAAACCCTATGTTTACGTGAGGGTAAGGTCAGTTTGTGGAGGCAGCTGAAATGAGAAAACCAAAAACTATTATGCAGTATTGGCTTGGGAGAAGGTACAAGACCCCTGTCACTCCTCTCCACCTATCAACATGGGCTGTCTGCTGGGAATAGTAGGAAAGACCCTCATATCTTCTCTGGAAGAAGTCATGCAGTCAAAAAGAAGCCCGTCACCATCAAATTTTGAGTGTTATTTGCAAAGAATGACCTTTGTCCAAGGCCAGCGGACAAAGGTAACGCAGCCACTGCGTGCCCTGTGCTCAGCCAGGGCCCATCCAGGGGAGGCAGCAGGCTGCAGTTCCAGCAGTGCTTCCCAGAAGCGGCTGAGTGGCGAGGCCACACTTGCACAACTCCACTGGTGCCCTGCAAGGCCCTGCTGCGAGGCCCCAGTTCTCGCCTCCATCTCACAGCCCCAGCACTGGCTCCTATGGTCTCCCCGCACGCAGCACAAACCTCCTTTGCTTCTGGAAAGGGTCCTGTGATTAATCTCACTTATTACCTCGGAAAAGTAACAGTGCAGCGGCTGCCAGCCAAGTCCGACTCAACAGTGTCTGGGGAGCTGAGGCTGCAGGGCCAGGCCTCAGACTGTCTGGGCAAGTCACGAGCTTTCTGCCTTTCCTCTCCTGGAGGCTCCAGACAGACAGAGCCAAGGCCTAGCTGTGGGAAGCTGGGATCCTTCAGGACTGTGCCAATCCATGGTGCTGAGACTCAGAGCGATTTCCAAGCAGGATGGAGAGCAATTGGCCCTGACAACACAAGTTTCCTTAGTGTGACCAAAATATATAGAGAAAAAAAAATACAAGGCAAGCCATGTATTTCTAAAGTTTAAGTCAGCCAATTCACTTCCACACTAAACAAGTTGTCACTGGTGACCCTGGGAGATGTGTGTGGAAAAAAAACCCAAACCAACAACAGCTAAGAGGTTGTCGAGGCAGGAGAAGGCTGTTACAGGCACAAATATGCATGGATGCACAGGCAGAAGAAGAACATGCACAAACTAGAAACAGGATGAGTTCCAAGAATGTACAGCTACCCAGGTAGTACTTCTATTTTTTGCCTGCCCTCCTCAAACATCCTCTAAGCAGAAGGTAATAACCCCCAAATTCAGGGCTCCCAGAAATGCTGCCTCTCAAGGACCACAGGAAAAATCAGCACGACAGAGCTGCTGAGGCAAGGCACACAGAGGTCACAGAAAAATCACTGTACCCACCCTCAATTACTTCTCCACCTCAAATAAAGAAATTGAATTAATTCAGGCATTGAGGTAAAGAGAAAAGAGAAGAGAATAAGCACTGTGGGGAACAAGGAACAGATGTGGCAATGCTAGCACAGGGCTGGACTCAGTACTGTTGGTCTGCTGCTGCTCTGGCACTTCTGTACTGCTTAGCCAGGGAGGTGTTAAGGTCAATGCAGTTTGCTCAAACCGAACTGAGGACCTACTGTGTAACCCTCAGTGCTTGTGGCTTTCTCCCTCCATTTCCTCCAGAGGCATCAGTGCAGCACAGCCTCCAAGTTACCTTACACCTAAATGCCATGCAAACAAATAGGCTCTGAACACTTGGAAAATGCAGCACCAGGCAGCAGTCAGGCAGCCTCCACTTTGCAAGAAACTGCAGGGAGCTTGAAATGAACCATTTGGAAGAAAATAAAGTCACCATCAACCCAGAACTACAAAGCAACACATATGTAATACAGAGAAAGACTTATTCTTATAAAAACTTGGTGTTAGCTGACAAGATCCCTGGGAATTCTCTCCTGCTTACTTCTAGCTGCAAGCCCCATACATAGTTCACTCTTTCCCACAGTCCCTACTGCAACACCCACGCTGCTTTTGCCATGCTAAGTCCACCCTGGTCTAGCTCAAGAGACTTGCAAAAAAGCAAGACTGTCCCATCAACTGCTCACCCTTCTACCCATGTGAGAATCACCCTGCACATTAGCACATCTCTTGGCTTTTTCAGTCTCCTCCTTCTCATTGCTCTTCAGAGCCTGTCTAGTCAGGGTCCAAGCCTGATTTCATATTTTACATTCAACACCTCCAAAATTTAAAATAAAAACTGAGGAAACAACAATGCCACTTTCACCTTTCTTCATGTCAAACACTCCAAGCTGCCCCTCTCACACAAAGGATTGAGATCACAATTAGCCAGTGATTCCTGTCTGGGGTCTTTTGGGCAAAACTCAAAGATTAAGTGAAAATAGAGAAGCAAAATACACCAGCTCAGAAAAAAACTCTCAAAAGAGATCTGGGATTCTTTCTCACAATTCCAAAGGATATATACTTGGTATGATCAAAACAGAACATCTGAAATGTAGAACACTTAATACATTGTACCCCAGCAGTAAATGAAATTGGCATGAAACAGTAGCAGGCACTAGGGAAAGAGGATATATATTCACTACCCAGACAAGGCTAAGAAAGGCCAGCAATTAAAAAGATGGTCCTGGTTTGGGAGACTGAGATTGTCAGTGGATGTAGCACAGCGGTCTTAGTTTGTGAGCTGGGGTATGCAAGAGAGTGGAGTGTACAATCCTTTTGCTGTGTAGAATTTTTGGGATATAGAGTAATACATATTTACTATTAGAGCAGGCACAGGGAGCTTTTTAAGTGGCACTGGATTTCCTGCACCCATATTATTGACTTGTACATGAGCAGCAAATATATCCAATGTGAACCAGTAGCATCTGAGATGCATCTGGTCAGCATCTTCTGGTTTCACACCCTATTTGATACGTCTAGGCAAGGAAAATTAAAAATGAAAATACACACAGCAGAGATTGTTTGGAAACTTGGATAAATGGATGGTATGTGCACACAGCCTGTGAAGTCCTGAGAGCAGTTGCTGTTCCTATCACTGAGAGTGATACCAGAGTAAATTAAACTTAAAACCCCTTAGATCAGAAAATTGAAAAAGCAAGTGTTTATATAGTTTAAACCAGATTAGACAGCCTGCCAACAAAACATCAGTTCTTGATGAACCTGAGCAACCTGGCAGAAATTATGAGCTAAGAAGTATTTCAGACACATCAAGCAAGGAGAAGAGAATCCCTCCTTTCTGACTGCAGTAGCCCTTCACAGGCTCTCTGATATAAATTGGGCTGCCATTCTACCCTCTGACTGATGACAAGGAATCTTGCCTGCCTGCCCTAACCAAATTAGATAAATCTATCAGACCATCCAAGGAAAAAATATGCTTAAGAGTTCAGAAGTGCTAGGTTGGTCTTCAGGTTTGAGATAGATGTTATGAAAGAGTAAGAAGCTAACAAAACAGAGGTCTGAAAAAACCCTGACAATTTCACTGCTGAATTCTTGCAAACTGACTGCCCACATGAATTCTGCAAGATGAACGTGAGCAAGGATGGCTGCTGCTGAATCCAAGGTGCCCACTGACAACACAGAAATCTCTACCAGCTAGAAAGACATCTTTCTTGCTAGCTTTGGTCCAGGTCTTAGAGATTTAGTGACCTGCAGAGCCCAAGTAATTTTTGGAGAAAAAAATCCACTGTCTTTTTCAAAAGACAAGTGGCATAGCAGCTGCAAATTCCAGTGTCAGAAGCCTCTAGTAACCTCTGTCCACTGTCCCCACTACTAGGGATTATGCAGCTATTTGCTAACAGGTACTTGAAAGTCAGTTTATGTTCTGAATAAATAAGCTCCATTCTGTTGAATGCCTGATATTTTTACCTTTATGAAACTGAGAACACTTATAAGAGATTGCTTTTTCAAGAGCAGTTCTAGCATTGTCTTGACTTCAGTGACTGGTAGTTTCACTAGCTAATGAGGAATCACTTTCATACTTATGGTCCTGAGATTATGTTACTAAAATTGTGATTAAAATTATACATGGCAATCTTTAATACTTCTGCTACAAAACATGTAATCATGTCCAGTGCCTTTACAGCACGATGTGAAGGGGTGACAATCCTGCTCAATGGACTGAGTGAGAAGCTGAGACAGAACTCAAACAGGGCACTGAGACAGGACTAGAATTAAAGAAGGAGAGAACAGATTCGGCATAATTTCAGTTATATACAGAGGGCAACAAAGGCAGGTGTGGAGCAAATGTGTCAGAGGCTGACAGCTATGTTACAGTAGTCAGAAGTAAGCCCACATACAACTTGGAACATTTCACCCCTTGTACAGCTCTGCAAGCTTTGTGTGAGGTGCACCAAGAGGCTAAGACATCATTTGAGTGGGAATAGTGCCAATTATTTATAGAAAGTGACCAAAAAACCCACCTCAAAATGCACAGCAGTGCAGATTTATAAAATAACATTTTATCATATCCAGAACCGTCCTCTGTCTCCCTATTACAAACCCAAGATTTCCTCTGCATTTTGGTGAGCAGACTACTAATTTGGCACCTCATCTCATACAGACAAAAGAATTCAACGAAAGAAGGGAGAACTTCTTTTGAGAAACATTTAGATAAGTCAGTACTTGAAGAGTGAGAATTAAAGAAGAAGATTTGTCAAGAAGAATAGCCCAAATCCTACAGATTGTAAATATCAAACCTAAATTTTCTAACAAACTTCAGCAGCACTAAAATTGCTTACATTTACCACAGAGCCATACAAAAACTGTGAGGACTGCACTTCAGAGACAGATGTTTGAACTGGAGCCAAGTGCAAGCTAGATAAGAGACCCATTTACAGAACATTTCCATCCTTGCTGAATTCTGCAACTGATAGACCAGAATCTTAATGGAACAAAACAGGAAGCTTTTCTTCTGCCATCCAGCACTGAGCACCGGCTGACACCTATCAGATGCTCCTCTGTGAATTGCCTGCCCCAATGTAACAAATCAAGTAGCAAAGTACAATACAAGACCATCACCTCCATATATCATGACCTTGATATTTTATTTTTTGAATTCTCTCTTTAAAAGCAAGTTCACAGCCCAAGTAATCCAGCACTGCCTCAAGAATTTTTTTTTTTTATTTCCAGATTTACATTAAAGTTTAACTCCCAGTATTTTGGCTATTCAATAAAAGCATCCATGAAGATAAAACAATTCAATAGCAGTCTTAAGACTTCCTTCTGTCTCTTGCTCTGAGGATAAAAATAGAGCAACTGAAGTAGTGAAAAACTAAATGACTCATAAAAGATTTGAAGATGGAATCTTCTATCAGTTGTGACTGGAAAATTCTGAAGTATTTTCAAATTGCTGTACAAAATAAAACAGAAGTTTTAACTAAAGGCATTAAACTACGCACACAATGCTGGATGAGGCACAGCCCTGGATGTCATTCAGAATGGAGTTCTGGGCATTAGTGGTGGGTTTTGCAGCTATTTCTATGAGCCCATGCGAAGGTGCAAGCAGAGTTGAAAAGGGAACAGAAGCTCTAGGACAGCCTGCATCCTGTTGCTCTCCCAAGGCATGTAGGAGGGGAAGGCAATTTACACCTGTTGGATAGGTTCTTTATTTGGATTAAGTAATGGCTTGCCTGGATGGGGTCCAAGAGCAGAATCACCACCACCTCTCTCAATAACTTTAAACCCCTGAGGCAAATATTGTGCTGGAACAGAAACAGGCCAGGAATTCATTTCTCACATTCCTCTTCTTTAGGCAGGATGAAAAGCAGTGACTGATGAAATAAGAACAATTTTACTTGAGATTCCCAAAACCCATTACAATTTTTCTGTTGAAGGACGCATTTGGGAAAGGATGACCACTCTGATCACATGCCTTCTGTACTGTGTTTCTCCTTCTCTCACCTCCCTCCATTTTCCAGTAGCATTTAGGCACCAGTGACAAGAATCACAGTATTTTCATCTGTACAGTGCTTTCCAGAGCTAATCTCATGTCTTGGAGAAGCTCTGCTTTAGTATTCTGTTTTAAAAGACAAAAATTAAAGCTTAGGCAAAGGAATAAACAGTATTTACTGGAGTGGCAAAGGAAGAACTCAAACCTCCAGTTGTTTTGGGCTTGTATTTTAGCCTGGTTACTGCAGCAAGTTTGTTCCTCACCTCCAAGATTCAGACTCGGAAGTAAATCTTGCTGCTCATTCAACCTCAGGAAGAATGGTTTTACTGCAGAATCACAATCCTTTGCCCTGATTTCCATGAGTGTATCAGCCATAAATATAAATTCCAACGTCCAAAATTAATATAGAGCATAAAGAAGCCATCTGGAAAAGAAATTCTGATAAACACCGCTCTCTTTGAACAATCTAAACTTGATATTCAAGGAAAAAGCATGAAGATGAGGACTTAGTGGAGATTTTTGCAGCATCAGGTTTAAGCTTGCATTCTGCATTTGTATCTTAACACCAGCAAACCTAAAGATGCAGGGATGGGAAATGATCAAAGAGAAACAGACATTTCCCTCTCACCAACCATGTTCATCCATGCCCTTATTTCACAATGAACCTGCTCTGGGAACACAGCTATTTTCATAGGCCTAATTTCTAAACCTGAGAAGAACTATTACTAAGCCCTGAGACAGAATCATGGAACTGTTTATGCTGGAAAAGACTTTTAAGATCCTCAAGTCCAACTGTTAACCTTAACACTACCAAGTCCATCAGTAAACCATGTCCCTCAGTACCACATCTACACATCTTTTAAATAGCCCCAGGTGACTCCAACACCTCCCTGGGCAGCCTGTTCCAATGCTTGACAACCCTTGGGGTGAAGAAATTTTTCCTAATATCTAATCTAAACTTCCCCTGATGGAACATGAAGTCACTTCCTCTTGTCCTATTGCTTGTTTTTGGGAGAAGAGACCAGCACACACCTTGCCAACTCCTCACAGGAAGTTGTACAGAGCAATTTGTGTCCCTCCCCACTCCCCTGAGATTCCTCTTCTCCAAACTAAACAACCTCAGCTCCTTCAGATGCTTCACATAAGACTTGTGCTCCAGACCCTTCACCAGCTCTGTTGCCCTTCTCTGGACATGCTCCTGCATCTGAGCAAGAAGCCAAACACAAATTACAAATGAGCTCCTGAGTGCATTGCATTCTTCTTCAAAAAGCTAGAGCAGCAATTTTAACTTACCTGACTGCTGAAGAGACAGATCTTTTGTCATCTCTATGAGTGTCTGACTGAACAGCCCACAGTGACCCTCTTTTGTTGAATGGTGACCAGTAGCTCTGTGGGGTAGCTGCATTCCCCTTGCTTATAGCTCCACTTGCCAAGTCCAGGTTTGTTAACTAAAGAGGCAAAAAAAAAAAAAAAAAAAAGAAAAAACAAGAACAAACCCAAACAAACTATCAGAAACAATTAAAAGCCAAGAAGAGAGTAAAAGATATCACTAAGTAAACAGGATAGAGTGTGTACTAAGAGAAGTGAAACTGCTAGAAAAGAGAAATCTTCAAATGCAAAAACACTGTGCTAGTTGCATAAAGCAGTGAGAGATGACACCAACAGCCACCGCAACTGAGATGAATTCAAGTGCCAGCGTGAAAATTACAACCCTTCCATTCACAGAAGAACAAAAGAGGAAAAGAACAAAGATGGGGCAAAAATCCCAAAGTAAGAAAGTAACATCACGTTCCTGACATGTGAAAAATTAACTCCACATGCACTAATCAAAAGCTAGAAGCTCATAATACACTGACCAGAGATCAGAGTATCCCTCTAGTCATCATGAGCTGTGTCACTAAGTCAACCATATGCACCTGTCCTCTCTCTACCCCTCTCTATACAAACACACAGGCACAATATGTACCTTGGATATAAAATTTTAAACAAAACTCAACCACACTTTAAACTTCTCACACAACCACTTACAAACTTTTCACACAAGTAAATACACAGAAATCATGTTAGGTGTATGTTTGCTCTATCAAGCTCTAAAATCTATGAGTTTTTAAGCATATAACATGTAAGCCATTGTTTCTCTCTCTTGCGTTGAAAGATCAAACTCTGTGAGCAGACATTATCTGTTCATGTACTGAAGAAAGCCTGAATACACAATGCAATGGATCTACTACAGCAGTGGAACAGCTTACATTTGGAAAAAAACCTCACAAAATAAGACAAAGATTGCAAAGCCACCTTTGCAAAGGCTTCCTCCTCAGGCCCTGGCATATGACTACCGTAAGTTATATGATCATATGCTACTTTTTAGGAGCAGCAAAAACATCTGGTTCTGCACAACTAACCAGATCATATGGCAAACAAGACTTACCTGTATTGGCCCTCGTCACTTCTGTGGCAACTGGAAGGCATACAGTCAATGAGACATAGGACACAGACAGAAAGAAGAGTCTAACTACTAGCCCTGCATCGGCTCCAGATCTCAAAAGTAATACTTATTAAGTCACTGAAAGTGTGACTTAGTATGTTAAGTATAGCTTAACAACGCTCCTTTAACAGAATTTGTGCACAATTACTCAAACAAGTGCATACCAGCTTCATTGCAATACACTACACTCATACTCAAAACGGGCTTGTTCAGGACTACAGACCTCGTATCCTCTCACTGAACTCTGGACCATGAACTAACATGGCAATTGACAACACAGTAGGTTGTCACTCCTGTGGTTTAGTAGTACAAGGCACCTGAGCATTTTGTAAGTTCAGAACTCATATTTCAAGTTTTGGATAGGATTAAATTCTTGTGGTTATACCCTAGGCTTCTGTCCCCTTCTCCAAAAGCAGCCACTTTCATCTGATCCCTTCTCAGCCCTATCCTTTCCCATTCTTGCTCCTCATCTGTGTGTCATTATTCTCATGCAGCCAGTTCCAGTTTGTGCATTTCAGGAGGTATTCTCCTCATTTTCCTTAGCACAGTTTCATTCTTACAGACTTCCAGCACTGGCCTCCCCACTAATTCTGGCCCGTGACACACCCCATTTCAGGCCTGGAACTTTCCACAGGAGTATTTATTTCATCTGTCTTTCCACACTTCCATTCTTAGTTCCTCACATGTCCTATATCCAAGTGGTTCTAGTTTTATTCCCCTCCCTAGTCCACTCCTTTTGCCAACCTCTTTGTTCACCCAGTCCAGAATCTGGGCTCCTCACTGGACCACATTTACCACACTATCACTACATCCATGTCTGTTCTTCCATCTGAATGGTTCTAGGTATTCTCTTCCAAATTATGTCCAGATGCAATTTTCACAGCCTCCTTGTCCTAGCTGTTCTCCACACCTTGGCAGAATTCCAACTTATGCATTCAAGTCAGACAGGTCCCCAGTCCAACATGGATCAGGGTACTGAAAACACAGGAGAACAGAAGCTCAAGCCAAAGTACACTAGAGGCACAAATACAGAGAAATTCAGTTCAGCATCCTCAGCGTGGAGGGAACCTTCAGGAAGCTGAGATGGTCTAGCATCTGTTGCTAGGTGTTGCTGAGTATATTTCACCTGAAGCTTTTCAAACAGTTACTATGCAATCAAGCTTGGACAAAACTGTAAATTCCAGATTGCTACTCCAAAGCATGGGAGATCGAGAGATTTAAAAGACGAGTTCTGTAGATATTAAAATGCACAAAATATCTCTTTAATCCAGCCTTGGTTTTGGCTGGAATACTTCACCTTGCCTGAAGTGTTCTGAAAACTGAACAATAAGCACAGAAAACAATAATTCAAATGGATAAAGTTTCAGAACACTACAAGCAATTTAAAACAAGATCTTACAGTGGGATGTACCAGGCAAGCTTAGCTAACCACTTCCTATGGAAAACAGCATGAGAAGTCATTTTGATGCCTCTACCTCTTCCTTAAAGTTGTTGTGTTCTGTAGAATTTAATTGAAATTTAAAGCATCTCCATTGCAATGACAGCTTCAAATCAGGTTTAGTTCTGATTGTGCCAGGCACTATACAAATACCTAACAATGGCAGTTGCTGGTCACAAAGAGTTTATTGTCTGAAAAGAAGCAAGAATGGTAAATGATGCGAACACAGAGAGCAACGTGGTAAATAAAACAGGTTATATACAATTCTTAGCTTGTCAGCAACAGTGATTACAACTTTGCTAGCACATCCAATGTGTGAAATGAAGATGACTTTATCCAATTTTCTCTTCTCATGATCTTGATACCAAGAACCACTTAGTCTGATGAATTACCACCTCAATCCTGCTCTATTACAGTGACATGCTTTCCTCTCTAATACTGTATTGTTGCTTATTTGAAAGCTGTCTTTTTAAGCAAAGCAGGTCTGCAAATAGCTTAGCATGGATAGTAGGAACATTTCACACATTCCACATAGACAGGTGTTAGTACAGCAGGATTAAAAACAGGCAAGGGATTCAGAAAGAAGGAGAGAACACCAGCAAGAGTATAAGGTTTAGCTGCAGCCAGCCCACTCAGATGGGTGTTACTGCTTGTTACTGTGCCATGCTTTGAGACATTTCAGCTGCTATAATTAGCTGCCAGGATGTTGCATTGGAGGATTGCTGAGGCACCCCCAAAACATCTCTGCTCAGCAGTGGCTTCATTTTCTACCCTTCCTGTGCACCTGATGGAACTGCATTCCTCCCTTTATAGAGGCAAATACTTAGCAGCAAATCAGTAGGTATTTTGGCATGAAAGGTAATGTATAGCACCTGGACCAAAATATCCATAAAGAAGAGCCTGTAGCTTCAGAAATTGTAGTAATGGAGCAAAAACAAAGAAAAAAATCACCCCAAACCCAAGAAAGTCAGGCTAGTGGGGCTCAACACAGAAGGTGGTTATAGGTGTGGATCTACAAAAATTAAGTTAGTTTTCAAACTGAGCTGCACCAAGGTGAGTTCAAACTCTCCTGCTTGGTAAGATTCCTGTTTTTCATTAGCAGTGATGGACTTCAGAGTATTTTTCCTGACACTGACAGTATGACAGGAGATCTGCGTGTGCTGCACTGCACACTTCAAACATTTCAATTTTCAAATATCTCTCCTCACTTCTATACATTCTTTGTGGAGCCTTGTCCTGGGTTGTGGGGA
>WBMZ01015059.1:0-28586 GCA_013400975.1 Atrichornis clamosus
GGGGGTTAACTCCTCTGCTGGTTGACTTTCAAATCAGCACAGATGGCAGTGCTGATTTGGTTTTTGGCTGAGCAGTGTTGCACCAAAAAATGTCAGAGTGTTCAAGACTAGTGTCTGGGGCCTTGGCATAGGGGAATTGCCCACATCTCCCAAAGAGGCCGGTTGGTTGCAGTGTGGGTAGCGACAGGAGTCGTTGGATCAGGGGATACTCCCTGAACTGCTTCTCCGCTCAATTCTCACCTGCCAGCTGGCTCCTGATTCTGTGTGGCTACTTCACAGCATGTGCATTATCCATTGTTGTAGAGTACTTTAAACTAAAGCATCTTACTGTATTAACTATGTGCAAAAAGTCACTGTGTGACTGTGTGACATCTGTCCTGTGTGACCATTTCTGCATTTACAGGAACAGTTTCTACAATTTAGGAGCATCCTACCTGCATGCAATCTTGTCAGTTCAGCAGCAGGAACCACCAGGAGGCTTTAGAAGGGCCAGATTCTTCACCCAGGATGTTATAGGACAAATTTAGGTGTAGAAATTTGTCTTGGGACAGCAGGAACTGCTTGGGAGGAACCCTCAGGACTGTCTGAAATGCTCACCTGAAGTTCTCTTGCAATTGTTAGATTTTTGTTGTGGAGGTGGGGAGCAGCCAAGTCTGTCACCTTGCCTTTACTCAGTTGAGTGTCTCTTCTGTGCAGGAACTAGCTGAGAAGTTCCTGGAGCACCCAGGGAGATAATGAGTTTGGGGCACTAGGTGTGCACACAGGGACACCCCTAAGACCCAGCTATCCCCCAATGACAACTAAAGGACAGCTTGACTTTCATCCATATGCCTCACATTAAAAAATACCACAGCTCTTGCCATGGCATCTCTGCAATTGAAAACCATGCAGAACAGCATCCATCCAGCTGTGAAATACAATAGGCAACTCGTGATTTCCTGTGAGTCTGTCTTGAGGTTTAACCAGGCACAGGCTTTCCCTGGGAACATGGCTGTACTGCCACACAGATCATGCTGTTTTGCTTTGTGCTGTTTAAAATTGCTGCTGCTCTCAAGAGAAATCTAAGATTCTGCCCTTTTTCCCAGAATGAATTAATATAATGATACTTAACTGCATGTTTTGTATTTTTCATTGGCTTTGCTGTGTTAAGTCTTGCCTCAGTCATAGCTGGGGAAGAGAGACATTGTAGAGCTACAGTCACTTGGGACAAGGTAAACAGGAAGATGAAACAGCCCAATAAAAGAAGGGTTCTGTTGCATTCCAGAAATTACCAACTCCAGTTGATTTAAGATATTGGTTTAACAAACTGACAGACAATATCCCTTGGCTGTTATTTCCCAGGCCTTATCTAATATCTGAAAGACTTCTGTTGTCAAAAACTAGTAAAAATCAACTAACAATTTAATGCCAAAGTATGGGATAATTATTTACCCACACAGCTGCTATTATGTAGTCCATTTTCTAAACTGTGAGGGGACCAGATTTTCTCTTGGCATTTCACAGTCTATATCATATGAGTTAACAGACTGTTCCAGTTGGACACCAGATCTTTTTCCTAATACCGTGTATTTCCTGGCTTGTCAGTACTTCAACTTTTCTTCCCCCTGCTGCAGACTCGGATTTGGTTCAGAATGCCATATAGCTACGCAAAAACTGTAGTACTGAGATCTCATATATCTCTCTTCTGATTATTTTCAATATAAAGTGTTAATATAATTTGCTTCTTGCATCGACTTAAGTAATTAAAGAATCATAACACCAAAATATCCTGCTGTAGCTTTGGTCCAACTTCCTCCCACCATCACTTTAATCCAGGCTAAATAAGAAATGATATCTCTATCTACTTACTGTCCAGGAATTTTGTGCAGTATCAGTTCTACACCAGCACAAAAAAGGAATCCCTTCTATTCTTCTGTCATATGCAACATAAAACTCCCACCCATATTTAAAGATAGGAACGTATAATTCCAGCACACATCTCAGAATTACTTCATCTGGACTTTTGACTGTAGCAATATATATATATATATATCTATATATCTATATATATCTTGCTCCTTTGCAGAAATTAAGATACAGAGAAGGTACTGTTGATTACCCTATTCAGTTTCACAATATAGACTCACCCATAATAAACAAAGCAGAGAACTACTGTTTTAGAAAATAGTAGCATTACAAATGTTCCCATGAACACAGCATCCTGTCCAAATCTCCTTGCTTGTGCTACTGGACTGTAATGTTGGGAATCTGGGAGTTTACAAATGTCTGCCTTTATATCCCAGACATTTTCAAAACAACTTTGATCAAATCCTTGTTTTGATTTACAGATCATTTCTTTCTAGACAGTGGGTGACATATACTGAATGGGGATTTTCAATTCAAACCTGATGTCCAAATTTCTGATTTTTTCCTCCATGTCTGTACCAATGGAAAAGGAAATCCTACCTTCTGCTGTATTCTCCCTTATGTTCAGCCACAGTTGTGCACTTTGGATAAGTGATAAGAGACACAACAGGCACAGTGGTTGGACACACACAATATTTTCAGGATATATTATAATAATTTAAAGCCATAGAGGAAGCTTTAAGAGCTCAAGAAAACAAATTAATAGCTTTCTGCCATTAGGAACTTGTGTTTATTACTGTTAGGAGAAAGATGAGACAGCAGGGCCAGAAATAAACCCAAGAAAATGTGTTGAATTACTACAGTAGAGGATAAAAACAAAATTCAATGTGAAACACTGTAAAAATAGCTGTGAGAAAAATTATTTCCAGAACCAACCCAGGAAGCATGGTCAATTTTAGATTGCTAATTTACAATAATATTCAAGCAAATCCAGTCTTAGGCTGTGTTATCTATGACAGACCAAATAGAAGCTTCTACAGCCCCTTATGTAATCTCTGGTGCCCTACAAAAATAATGAAATGTCACCTGAGATACTGTCTTGTAAAAAATGCTTCCTGGAGGGCTGCTGTGGACTTCTCGATCCAGAGAACTGACTTGCTCATGCTAGGAAAGCAGAAGGACCCTGGAATTCTTTTGGGAATGAAGCCATCCATGAAACAGTTGTGATGTACAGAAAGGCTCTTAGAAGAAAAGGACAATTTTCTAGGGACAGACACTGTGAAAGGCAACCTTTCTTCTCAAGAAATAGTAATTTACTTGGCTGACTTGAGAGTCAAACAAAAGCTTCGGGGTTTAAGTACTTCAGTATGCACACACAAGAAGCTCAGAGGTGTATTACATCATGTTGTTTTCATGTTATCTACCTAATAAGACCTTTTTGAGTTCTTTTACTGTGTTCCAAACCAAAAAGTCCTTGTGATGTGTTTGAATCTTACCGTGAGTAGTGAAATCCACTCTAAACAAATTCTGTTCTGCCCAGTGTTCAAGATGTTCTACAGCAGCTTTAAGCAGATTAGTGCTGAGAGCCTGTGAGAGTTACAGCTCCCAGAGGACTTCTCAAGTGCGGCACACAGGCATCAGTCACCAAGATTAGTGGTTCTCAGGGCTCTCATAACTCCTTGGCTAATTAAGGTGCAGCCACACAGACTTTGAAAGCATACATGCAAACTAACTGGGACTGCTGGAGCTTAATGAATGAGGAACTCCATAACGCAGCAGCAGCTAACACAGAAACTGCTGAAAGCCCACCAGCATCTCACTGTTTGCTAAGCTGCAGTGCCAGAAGCCTCATGTGTTGTGGCTGCTGGTGTGCCTGTGTGCCTCCAAGCTTGCAGAGCCAGCTCCTTCCCACTTGTTCGGCTGACTCTCCCAATTATTTGCAAGGGAAATGTCCTCACTTCTGCAGCTGTGGAGATCAACAGCACTTGGTCAGAGTTGCAGGTAACAAGTTAGATCTGAAGGTGCCCCCACCACAAGCCTAACAAAGAGCAGAGGTGAATATGTTTTTTTGATGACTGGGCTTGTATTCTCAAGGCCTTCCCTGGGAGATGTGTAATTGAATCAAGCAGAAGAGGCAGCAACAGAAGGCAGCTAAATCTGTGCAGTCTGACTTATCTGAAGCTGTAATACAAAAAACCATGCCCTCCACTAAGCCCATTTTGTGAGGATGCAAATCCTTGTCAGCTGCTTCCCGAGATGATAGTTTTGCCAGGAAATCCAACCTGTCTGTAGAACACCTTAGCACAACAGCAGAAAGAACCTGAGCATTTTATTGTTGCCGACTTGATTAAAGAGCCAAAACAGTGAACTAACAGTAATCCATGGTGTTGAGTCTCTAGAAATAACACTAAACCATTCTAATCTATAGATCCATATCTAATCTATAAGATAATGCAAATGCCTTACTATCTGGCACTATTAATCCACTAGAAAATTAGCTCTTTTCCTTACTAGTATCATTATCAGTTGAGACTTCTGCATACATACATAGTCTAAAGCAGTGTGATCTTCAAATTCAATAAAAGTCAACTCCTTTTCGTGTTTCATTACCTTTTTTTCTGGCCCCACCTTCTTTTTCTAAGCGAATTATGATGAAATGAAAGGGAACAAACTTTGAAACATTTTGAAACATTATTTTTTTGCCTTGCTAATAAATGTTCATTTTTTTTTCCAAATGCAGCATTTTTCAACAACTTCTACAATTAATAAACACGAACCACCTTTTCAAACTAACAGTCTTTCTTATGCAAATTGCTTATTAAGTGAGAAAACAAAGGTATCAAAGTAAGGCTTCGTGAAGAATCAACCTAAGGCTGCTATCTTGCCCCTCTACTTCCACTCACGTATTCCTGCTGCCTCCTTTGTGTTGGCAGTAGAGCTTGTGATGAGGAGCCAGACCAGATTAGCCACCTGGGAGGCTGAAAACTAAGTAAGCAGAGAAGATAAATAGCAAAAGGAGCAATAAGACGTGATTTCATCTTCTAGTAGCAGCCTGTATTTACATCTGCTTAAACCCACCAAAAAAAAAATCACATGCTGAAGCCTTTTGAATAGTAGGTCACAAAGTGTCTGCAGTAACTTAAGATAGATCCAGGGCCTGTTTTGGGAGACAACTTATTTGTGACATAACTGCTAGTATTTATTTGAAGTCCAATGTAACTTTGTAAATGATGTTACGTATTTGCTTATAAGTATGTTGTGGCTTTGGGAAGAAAACTACTGCAGCATCAATGGTTACAGACCTTCTGACTGGTGGAACAGCTTTAATATGGGGCAGGAAGATCACAGAGACTGGAGAGCACCAAGCTTTGGTGCTGAAATGCCTGCCTTGGCAGTGATGGCTACACAGCAGCTTCTGGCACGGCATATAGCTAGGAAGTGGTACTGAACACTTGGGCCAACCGCTGTGGTCCCCAAGGACACGTACTGCTTGGGCAGTACTTGCATGCTGTGTTTTCGAAGTTTGATTATATTCTTCTGGCAGTCCTGCATGTTGAGTAAAGCTTATTCAAATACTTAGAGCTTTACTTACATATTTTCTCTTTGTTGTAACAGAAACTAGGACAACAACCCCACTCTTGAAGTCCAGCTGTCTGGTCTCTCTCCTCAAAACAGTCATTCACTTGTACTTTCAGCTCACTACAGCTCACCAGTGTCTACTGCCCTGTGCTCAGGCTTTATATCTGCCTGCAGCCACCACACCCAAAAGACAAAGCTCCCATACCGAGCAGCTCAATATCTGAACAAGTAAACTGACTCTTTGGAACATAGATAAAAACCAGTTTTGAAATCAGAAGACACCTCTTATCCTATGATGAGGCCTTTGTATGTCCCTCTTGATGAATACTGCAGCAGTGGAACAAAAATCTTACAAAAAAAGCTTATGCTGCTTCTGAGGTGCACTACCTGCTCAGTAGATACTTGAAGGGATAAGTAACATTACATACCTGATGAACTACACATGTGAACTCAAGTCCTGTGAAATACAGCAAGGGAGAAAACTGCCCAGAGATTTGTTTTCAATGAGCACAAATAGGGGTAGTGGGGTAGTTTTTTAGGAATTTTAAAATGGAAAGACTGAGGCACTCCCACATTTTGGGAGAAATGGACTTCTATGCATCCCAGTGTTTATGTCAACATCCAACTAGCCCCTGGGTTTATACCAGCTCATAGAGACAGGTCTGTCTGTAAGTGACAGCAAGGGAGGAAATGAATCCACAGAAGCAGAGATTCTAAAATCATTTTTCCACCCCCCAAAATGAGTTGTGGTGCTGACAACTGCTTTATACTGTGCCTACTCCACCAGAACTGTTCTCATACAAACTACTTCTCCAAACAGATAAAAACCCAACCTCCTAGAACGCCAGTTTAGAAAACTAGAAACCCACAGGAATTAGCAGCAAGTCCCACTCTATTCTGCATAAATAATTCAGGTTTTGTGAACTTGCACTATGGTATCAGCACTTTTAACACCAAAGCGTTTTTGTATTTTGCCACTCAGCAATGGGGAAAGGTTCAGTACTGAGTCACCATAACGCTGCTGAGTGAAGTAGCCAGGAGCAGCACACAACAGGAGTGAAGCACCAGGAACCACTGCCAGCCCTCCTGACGTCCACAATTCCCTGGGACACCCAAACGACCTTCACAGGTCAGGCAGCAGCATATTCTCCAGCTGATAGCCCATCTGCCACAGCGGAGGGGAGGGCAGAAGGATGGTTTATCCCTCTTTTCAGAAGATTCACAGGGTTGGTTTGGAACTTTTTGGTGCTTATAAAAATTATTTTGTTTTGCTTAAAGCAGGAATCCTATAAAATGAGGCAGTTAAAATGCAATATACACAACATTTAAAACCTGTTAAGGCATCCAGAATGGTCTGGTGATCAATATCAAAACAGGTAAAGTCTTTCATATTCTAGCAATTACTGTTTTCCACAAAATTAATCAAAATAAACTGCATCTGTATGAGACTCTTTTATTAAAAATACGTATCTTCTGTTTCACATAAAAAGAACCAATACTGTAACTAAACACAAAGAAGTTCGACAGGAATTACTTGAAAAAAATACAGGTTCCTGTAATGCCAGAACACCCAACCCTTGACAGCATGAGCCACAGGTTAAAATCTTTCTGTGTACAAGACCCAGAGTGCTTGTCTTGCACACAGCAGAGTGCCCAGGAAGGCACAGCTGGTAGAGGCAGGGGTGCTAACTGCTCCCCAGAGGCTGTTCCCTGGCAGACACACGTGCAGGATACGTGTGTTCTCACCAAATCCAGGCAGGCCTGTCCCTCTCCAGCCCTGGTGCTGGGCACGATGGCAACCTCAGCAAAAGAAATGCTGTAGTGGCACTTGGCTCAAGTGTCACAGGCTGGCCACCTCTTTCTGTAACAAAGGAAATACAGCACAGCACTTCCAGTTAATTTCACTTAGGATCCAGTAGAAACTCACATTAACAGCATTGATGAAAGAAACCCAGCAGTGCTTTGGTGATACAACATGATGCAACAGCATTTTTGCTAACTGAAACCCACACTGGAATCCAATAACTTCTGGATCCCCAATTTTCGTAACTCATTCATCTCTGACCTTTGGAAAGACACAATTTTCAAAGCAACAAGTTATCAGCTTAGGCAGCAGCAAATACTAATTGAAAGTTCTGTGCATACAAATCCAAGTCAGAATACAAAAGAGCTGTCAGAGACATCTGCTATTGAAGTGCACAGAAAACAACACTGGCTAAACTTACTTACATTCTTGTAGAAAGCAACAGTTTGCCAGGCTGTCATTCTTGTTCTGGAGATGCTGAAGATTCAGCTCCTTTTAAAGTCACCCAGAGACGTATTCATCATCTCCCCAAAATGATCAAAACGCTTTGCAAATTCAGGCTCAAAGAGCGCATCAGACACTGACTGTAACATTTACTGGCCAACACATAACTGAAGCAAGGCACAAAGAAGAAAAGACACTGAAGTAGTGGGGAAGCAAGCTGATGTGAAATTACCAACGTAGCCCCTTTGCTCTGACAAGCATTGAAGGATATGGGCAGCTAAACCAGCAACAGTATCAGTGGTTGAACAACCAGAGCAACAGTAAAGCAAAGTTCAGTTTTGAAGAAAAAAGAGTGGCTTGCATGTTATTACATATTCTAATACCATACAAGTCATGATCTGATTTAAAAAGATACTTCATACTCTCATACCTTGTAAACCTAAGAGTATTAAACTCATGTAACTTTAGAGGCCTATCTCCTTAAGTATTCTTTATCATCTACAGTGTTAATTCCTTAAGACTGCTATTTAATCAAGCACTCTCTCTGCAAGACCTGTCACTTTACTAACTATGCTAGGAATGTATGACAAGAGATCAGCCTCCTCCCTCAGCCCACTGAAGTCCGAGATCTACCAGCTAAAACACAGTTTCTCTTTACATACTGTTATCCACAGATTTTAACAAAACAAGATTTGCCCAGCACAGTATTTGCTTCCATTTCTAACACCTAGAAGAGGAAACTAACTGATTTTCAGGACTTTGGATGAATTTTCAGAACTGGAACTAAAGAACTCGACTTTTTTAGAAAAACAAATTTATTCTGGGATTAATGAAATGCAAATATCCACTAAGCTCCAGAATGCCACCAATCAAAACAACTTTCCTTACTGGGATGACAGCTTAAACATAAGATCGCAAATTTGCCAAAACCTGAGAGAATCAAATACTTGCTTTAATTATAGCACTCTTCAACTCACTGTCATCAAATTTTCAAGTAATTTCAAAGCCCATATTGAAAAGCTTTGATCCTTAGGGCTCACCTGCCACTCTGCATTTTAGAAAGAAAAGAGTGATTTAGAGACATCCAGGTTGGGAATTTACAATCCCTCCTCATCCTTGTAGAGCTACAAGGTGAAGCTCACAAGTTACTCAAAATCTCATCTTACAGAAAACAGGAATAGGAAGCTTTCTGTATTTATGAGGTGGCAGCAGGGGAAATAACTGGATTTTAAAATAGCTGAATTTAAAAGGTTAAAGAACAAGTCTGAAAAGTTGAAGTCTTAATCAGTAATGAAATAAGCTACAGCATGAAAAGTCCACCAACCATAAAGATCAACTTTGAAAAACACACAAGCTCATTGTTTCTTGTATATACATTTAAAAAAAAAATCTAGATTGAAAAAATCTCTCCCCAGGGTTATTATAATCCCCTTCTTAGAGAGATGCTGTTATAGCTTGTATACAGTGTTCCAAAAGAATCTTTCATAGTCTTCAGAATTCTTCATGGTTTTCCTAATCCTTTTTCCAGTAAGAGATATTTCTCTCCAGAACTGAACACTTTATACCCTACTTGAAAATCCATTTTTAAGGCCTTCAGATAAAACATTCAAGATTCTAAACAGAGTTTTAAAATACTAGTGTTTTTGTTTCAATCACAAAATAGATCGAGTGAATTTGCTAACTTAGTAAAAAACAGACTAGAAATAAAATTCACAAAAATTTTCTAGCTTCCAGTAATTCACAAAATGCTATTAGAGCACAGAAAAACATTCTTAGTTAAATCAGTTTTATTCCTTCTGATAGCTGCGTTGAAAATAAAGGATAATTTGGCACTAATTCTGTTACAGAAGTTCTTAAGTGGGTATCGGTTTGTGTGTGCAGTGGAGAACAAAGAACAGTGCAGAGAACTGAATTAGTCTGCCAAATACCCTTCTCAGACATCACATCTTAAAATATGTGTCTAGATGAACAAGAAACTTGGTGAAACCCCTGCACCCCATTCCATTGCCTGCATCTGGACAATACATGGGTGCCAGGTCTTACAATGGGATCAGAATCTAGGAATCGCTTATCAAATATCAAAAGAGATTCAAACCTGCTTTGATGTCAGTAAGCAAAAGGACGGGCAGATACTATTGTTAGTGTATTGTTCCAGCATTAGCAGCAATTCTGTCCGTAGTGAGCTCAGAGTTTGAAAAAAAAAAAAAAAAAAAGGAAGTGTTTGGGAAGTAACAAAGAGACCAGAACAGCAACGGACTTGCTGAACTTGGATCTCCGTTGCTTTGTGCCTTGGGAAACTTGACCTTACAAAGGATTATGCTCAGTGCAGGGCAGGAGAGAGATTCGAGCCTGCAATTTTCACGGTTTGAATAAGCACAAGAACTTGGCTTCCCAGACTTCGTCTTCTTAAGATGAATGTGTCACAACAGGAATGTCAATTTCTACGGCAGAGAGGCGAGAGCGTGCGGAGTAAGGCTGAGAGGCATAGCTGTGCATGCTGGGGGCGTGGGAATACAGGGGCTGCCAGAAAGGAGAAGGGAGGCTTTTGCATGCACAGTACCACAGGAACAGCAGGACCGAAGTGAAAAACAGACCGCCAGCGCTGGCAATGGCAATAAAAACAGAGATGTCAAAGCTAAAGATGGGCTCGTATTTTCTGTTCAGATAATTGTTATAAAAAATGACCCAGATGGACGGAGTGAGACAAATGGCACAGGCAAGCAGGAACAAGAGGCCAGCCACAAGATGGCAGCCCGCACTGTTTACAAGGCATTTGGCCAATTTGACGTTTGGCACGCTCGATACAAAGGCTGTGTTACACATGCCGATCATGCAGAGGAACAGAGCTGAGACAGCAGTAAGCATACTCAGAGGAAGGGCAAACTGAAGAACACGCAAATCCAGCTTATCGACAGTCGTGTACCACTGTGGGTCATAGATCACACAGTCTCTGCTCCCATCAAAGCGAGCGCACTTAATCCAGAGTCCAGTGTAAACCGTCACATTCCTCTCATTTTTGTTGTATGTGTACAGTCTCATTTGCCTCCAGTTTGGAAGCAGAACTGCTGCAAGGAGTCCAGCCACCGAGGCTGTTCCACTGAGGAAGGCCAGTACAGTTGCTGCATGAACATCCCGGCAGCCCATATTTGCCCACGGAACTTGTTTCCTGCAATTTTAAAGAAAAATATAAAAGAAAATCAGTAGGTGAAACTTTATGGACACAGGACTAGCTACAGTTGATTTGCGGCAGGTTAATAAACTTATATGACAGCCGGTAAGCACTAACTCTCTGGCACCTTCTTTGTCTGACACACTTAAGACAGGGGTAACATTACCACATTCACGCTTTAATGAAACGTCAGATTATTTCACAGACTGTTATGACTTAGCTGACAGACTGCTAAATTTGCTGTGTACAAGATGAAAAAGAAGCACATTGGAATGTGTGAGTCTACACAGCCTTTCACCCTGTGTCACGGCACGGACTTTGTTACATGGTCCACGTGAAGAAGGTGAGTGTGATTTCTGTTCACCTCTCCTCAACAGGTAGCTCCCTGTCTTTAGCCCAGATACAATATCAGAGTGCACATTCAGTCTTAGCATGCTGCTGTGTGAGTAAAAGGGAGTTCCTTAAAATCTGCATCATTAGACTGGCAAGGAATGCATATGTAGGCAGTTATACACATTTTATATAGGCCAAACTGTTGACAAGAGCTGTGAGCAGCAGAGGCTCTGTTGAGTAATTTACTATGAATTTTTTGACAGCAACTAACAGTTCTTCCACACTACTCCTGCCTTTCAGAACCAACTGTCCAAGCACACAAACAAATACAGAAAGCAGATGGCTTCTCATCTTTCACATTTTCCTCTTCAGAGCAAATGTTAAAGAATACTGCTTGCTTTTCAATATAACCACTGTTTGCATACCTAGTATAGCCTCTTGCCTGCAGAGACCCTGAGAAACAGTCTCAATGCTGGGTCTTTAAAAAACAAACAGGCAAATGCTAAATAAAAAAAAGACTCAGTTTGAGTTATTCCTTCTCTGAGTGCTCAGGATAAAGCCTAGTATGTAATAGGCACTGAGCATTCACCCCAGAGTGTAGTTGGTTGGACACTAAGAATTATAGAACCTAAAAATGAACACATACTTTGCAAATTCTCACTTATAAACTCTCAGTTATCAACTCTTCCTGAAATTTCTTCCAAATCATTATACTGCAATGTGACTATTTGTCTAAAGTCTTAAACCAATTTTTTAGATACCAGAACTTCTACCTAATGCATATGCAAGTAACTGAGTATCTGTACCACAGAAAGGTTACAGACATGGTTGTCAAAACGAAAGGAAATTGGATCTGATCCTTCACTCTCCTTCTATACCTGCAAACATCAAATGCCCAGGGAGCTCCAGTTTTCAGGTAAGAAATTCCCACGTATACTGGAAACAGACTAAAAGCACTACCAAGCCATACAGCTAGCCTTCTACTGATTTATAGACATATAAATGAAGTCCAATTTGTTTCCTAAGAATCATTAGGCACTTATTTTATGCCATCTAACCCTGAAGGATTACAATGGAATGTGAGCGCCATTTAAGTGCTGATCATAGTCTTCTAAAGAAGCACTGCTGAAAAGAAATAATGACAACTACATTTATGCCAAAAATGTACCTTATTTATCAAAAAGATGGCATTACATTGTTGCTAAGAATAGCTGAGTGTGAGCAAGCTACTCTTCTCATGGTGGTAACCTTTTCAGATGGGGGGTCATTAACAGGATACTCCCTGGGTACAGGGACCAGATAATTACTTCCATCGTAATTGTTTTAATACTATGCTTAACCCTAGCTTCAGCAAGGTCAACACGATCAACTTGCAAGAAAATAGAACTACAACAAATGAACTTGAGGGGTCAATCTAATATAGCATCAAATTTTGTCTTCCTCAAGCTTGATGCTTTTGCTCTTCCATAAAGAGCTTGCCTTTACCTGGATAAAACTTCCATGCAGACAGGGCATACTCCAAGACAGAGCTACATGAGAAGCAGCTGGAATACATACATGACTGACCGTTTTCAGAAACCTGCTGTTTCTGAAAATGCATTTGCAGTAGTAGATTACTTTAAATAGGTAAGTTATCCATGATGTCCCCCATCAGGGGAGACCTGCCCCATGTTGCAAATACTGCTGGCTTTACGGCTGTAATTATAGCTTCAGCTATAGATTCATGATGAAGACAGTAACGAAACAGGTGTTGTTTTAATTAAGATGGATCCAGTGTACTTACCAGCAGTGTGTCCAAATCAAGAGAAACCTTAGCAACTTCTATAAGTAGGAAAAAAGGTATTACTGGATCTAAGAAACAGAACAAAGAAAGAGTAAACATTACATTTGTTTCATGCACTTTCAGCAAGTGTTTACACTGCAGTTCACTAATTAGGAATATCACATATGTTTGCATTACACCAACTCCATCACCTTCTACAATTTCCTCTTACTTAAAAAACAAAGCTCAAACAACTCTTTTATTTTTCCTTCAATTTTTTCTCCAGAACTTGTTCTATCTGTAAGAAGGGTACAAAAAACTGCCTTTATATAGGTGTTCCAAGACACAGATTTCACATCCTGAATTTTATATTTCTAGCAAAAAGTCTGTATGAAGTCAAACAGAACGATTATTTCAAACGTTAGGTTCAAGGCTGCACTTAAACAGCAGTGAGGAAAGGCTTGCAAAGATTATTTATGTCAAAAAACAAAACAAAGGCTCTAAGTTGTTTATATACTTGTGGTTCTCTATTCCTTCCTGCCTTCTGCACGAAGGTTTCAAGGAAATGGAAGAAAGAAGAAATACTGGTGATGCCTTTTCAATGGCTGTCCAGCTTTTCCGGAGGAAGAAAAAGGATCCTGTTGTTGATTTTCTACACCACAGTCCCAAGATCAATTCTGCAGGTCATAATAGGAAAATCACTTTACTACTAGTCAGCATCAGACATACAAGAATGTTATTACATGACTGTTAAAAGCTGCAACCTAAAGGTGAGTCTGCTGGATTAACAAGTACAGAGTTTATTCTAAACTACCCATATCAAAACCCAAAATATTATAAAATTCATACACGCACAGGCTCCTGGGATGTACTGTCAAAGAAATTCTCCTGTCAAACTATCTAGGCAAGAAAGAGACCTTACAGCACACACTGTATGCATCCTGATTTTTTCACTAAATCAGAAAGAGGGCTTCAGATTTGGAAATTCACTAATATGAACACTATTGCATATAAGACACAGAAATGCAGACACAATCAAATCAAGCATCCCTGGGGATTCCCACTGCCAGGATCACCAAGACTGCTAAGTAAAACTGGCAGTGAGGGCTAACTGACTCTGCAGGACTACAGCAGAAGACAGCATCAATGCCTCCCACTGCATTTGCAGACATAGTGGATACCTTTTGTTTGTTTGTTTGTATCTCAAAAGAAGAAAAATATTACTACACAGCTTGGAGCAGCAGCTTTTGTTCGCTAACCTTACAGACTAATTTTCAAGCTTTCTGTGCACTTTGCAACTGAAGCCAAGATAAACACCCAGATCTCCCTCTGCAGGTTCACACCCATAAACAACCATAACAACATAATTAAGTAGAAGATTAGTATAGGCAAACAAAGCTGTCAAAAGGAGCTGTGTCCTGCCCAGAAGTCCTTCCCATTAAATGATGAAACCTGTGGCTACCAGCTGTTGTAAACAGATCAGAGCAGCTATGGAATATTCCACAATATCCAGCTCAGAAAGCCCTCAATTTCTGCAGACATGGAGTTTCTGTTCTCTTCCTCTGTCCGCTTAGACCCTCTGATTTTACTGTCTATGACTGGTGGTGTTGACCAACTAGGGACCTCAGCCACTTCTGAACTAGTTGTCCAAAGGAAGAAATCATATTTTGGTTGGATGAAATTCTGCCTTGCCTTAGACTGCAGGCTTCAGCTTCTTCCATCCCAAGGATTTTACAGGTGTACTCTGCAAGGCTCTTATATCTGATTCACAGATGTTACCAGTCCTAATACCACTTTAGGGACAGATTTTACCATGGCTCCTATTCTAACAATTCATGTTGCTGTAAGAGATGCTGGCTGAAGCTGATTAAAAACTGGTAAATCATTAATGGCTTACAATATAAAAAAATTAAACAAAAAGGACATTTACTACTGACATAATTCAGAAATGAATAAAACCAGCTCTGTTCCCTTGGCATGGCCTTGAGAAGACCATGGTCTGGGAACCATCGCTGTTCTGTGAAGCCCTGTGGGAGAGAGGTCACAGTATAATTTATAAACACAATATATAAACAAATGGATTCTCCAAATATCTACAACAGCATTAACAATTTAATATTTATTATGGGTTTTGGGTAACTGACCACCAGAAACTGGAGGCCTACACCTCTCCAGTTACAAGGGACTGGTTCAGAACCAGTGCCACCACTTTTTTTTTTTCTTCTTCTGGAATCAATCATGCAGTTCCACGTTCTGCAAAACTCCTTTTAAAATTAAATTCAGGTTTACTGGGTTAGAATTAGTGATACTAGCTAAAAGACTAGGAGTTCCAAGAAAAACTTGGAGCACGGGTAATTATATTACCGACTGGTTTAGAAAGAGCAGCTGACGCACAGAGAACGCACAGAAAGCACGCAGCATCCCCCCGAGGAGCACCACCGACCCCCGAGCGAGAGCGCTCGGAGCCTGCCGCACTGCGATCCCGGACTCGCAGGGAAGCGGGGGGAAACTGGGAAGGGCCGCAGGGATCAGGCTCACCCTCCCGGCGGCGGGCGGAGCGCCGGGCCGGGGCCGTGCCCACCCCGCCGAGGCCGCTCACTCACCTCGCTGCCGCACACGGGAAGCGCCATGGCCGCCGCTGCCGGCCGCACAGCTGCCGCTCCCGCCGCGCTGAGGGGAGGCCGCGGCCGCGCGGGGCCTTGTGGGGCGGAGCGGCGGCGCCGGCGCAGTGCGGGCCCGGCCCCGCGCATCGCAACAGCCACCGCCACCGCGCCCGCCTGTGGGCCTCTCTCCGCTTTTACAGAGGATGGTGGAGAAGTTTTCCCGCCCCTGGCCGAAAAAGCCCGTGCTCTAAAACACATTGCTCCAATAAGCCAGCTGACCGCAAGTGGCTACGGCACTCAGCTACGGCCCCAAGCGCCCAGCTTCAGCCGAGCCATGCTGGCTCTCATTCCAAATACACCCCCAGTCCCCCATTTCTGTATGAGGCTAAGCTCAGTGTTCATGAAGTCTGGGAAAAAAAAAAAAAAAAGGAACTTATTTTCGGCTGTGAAATAACCTGGAGAAAAGGAGGCTCAGGGGGGACGTCATCACTCTCTACAATTGCCTGAAAGGAGGGTGTAGCCAGACGGGGGTCGGTCTCTTCTCCCAGGCAACCAGTGACAGGACAAGAGGACATGGCCTGAATCTGTGCCTGGGCAGTTTCAGATTGGACATCATGAGGAATTTCTTCACAGAAAGGGTAACGGACTGCCCAGGGAGGTGCTGAAGTCACCGTCCCTTGAGGTGTTTAAGGAGACTGGATGTGGCAGTCCATGGTGGTGTTTGATCTTTGGTTGAACTCCATCTCAGATGTCTTTTCCAGTCCAAGATTCTGTGATTCTTTGGAGTATCAAAAATTCTTGACAGCCCATACTTAGCTTTAGTGAAAACATGTTAGCCCCAAACACAGCAAAATTAGAGGAAAATCAGAGTAAGAACCACTACAAATGATAAAAGAAATGTATTATCACTTTCTTTCCAGAGACTGGTTTAACAAAATTAGAGAAGCAGGGTATGATACATATATTAGAAAACAAAACTAGACCAAACTAAGAAGCCTTTGATGTATTCAGTCTTATTTTGCTTTGCAATCAATTTAACAGCTTTAAAGTAGAAAACACCCTGACAATAAAGGACTTCTATTTTTTTTTAAAGTAAAATGTAACTGTGCCTTCTTGTAATACAAAATCTAGAACATTAAATATTCCCCCAAATGTATTCTTCTATTGAGAAGCAGTCGTTTTCTTCATCAAAAAGTAACATATACCCAACAACTCCATAAAAGGAGGGAATCACAAATTGACCTGGGAATTTGGAATCAGGATTTACACAATTAAGAAGACTACACTAGGCACCAGCAAGTGTCAAAAAACCTTCCAGCACTACACATCAGTTTTGCTTTCTGTGCTCCCAGAAGTCACTTCCTTGCAGCCATTTATATGTTTTCCTTTAAATCCTTAAAACCAACAAAACCCTTCGATCCAATGCCTGTTACAATACCAGAACTGGTTCACCTCAGAAACACCAGACCCTGGAAAATTCTTCCATCAGAAACTTCCCTTGGTATTTCTGACGCCCATAGCAGAAGATGTAGGCAAACTTGCTCCTTTGCTACCTGTGCAGGTTATATTCCCTCCATTGCTCTCATTTGGCAAAAAATATTCCAGGGATTATCAGTTGTTAAGCAGTGCTTTGACTTGCACATACTTTGGTCTTTACTTTGTTGAGTTTTGTAGCCAAAAAACCCAAGAATTAAAAAAACTTGCCCTTTTCCGCACTGTGCTGTACCCAAGTGCCTAAAGAACAAATGGAGGGAAGCAAGGAACTGGGCAGGGATGGAAGAGGGAACAATTAAATGGAAGGCCTGCACAGCAGTGGCTTCATGTACATAGTAAAAATATTAAAATGTGTTGGATCCATTCAAGAATGCTAACTTCTATTCATTTGTTCTTCTTTGGAAGTTTGTAAAAGTAGTAGTTTCTTTTTCCTATATTCTTCGTTCACCTGCTCTGCTTCCTCATCTATGGATTTTCTTATACATGTTTTGAGTTCTTCAATTCCTTCTCCAGTATATGTAGATACAGGAATTACCTCTCTGAATTCAAGTGTATTTGCAGGAATCATTTCTTCCTCTAGTAAGTGTAAGAAGTCTGAAAAATCATATTGAAAGAGTTAGTACAATCCCCAAATACTGTATCACTACAAATTCCATAAAATCCCACTAAATGTAGAAAATAAACTTTAATAAATTGCAGTAATAAACCAGGGAGCAATTAGTATACACATATTATTTGCTTAATTAAACTTTTAAGAAATCTCAGAAGACAAGCACTAACACAGCAGTTATACCATTCTTAACGCTGTCATGAGAAGATTGTGTACACTTCCAACGAGTAAAAAGAAATCCTAAATCGCAGGATATGGAAGATTATGGTCTTAAGACTTTCTGGTTCTAGCACACTCCAGGAAATAGAAAGCAATTCACCCCAATGTAATTGTAAAATTGAAGTAAACCTACACAGACCTGTCCAGAATTTTCATGTGTTTAGGCCAAAGTTGCATGACAAATTGTACACTTGTCAGTTCCTGTAAGGGGGCCTTCCACACAGTTTACTCCTATTTGAGACACCTAAACTGGAAACTTACTCTCCCATACCATAGCTGGGAAAGATTGTCTAGGATATCTCCATTTTATTAAAATCCTTTCCAAATAGTGAAGCCATTACAAATGCATATAAACAGAGCTCTAAATACAGGAAGTGATTTTAAACACATGCTCAAATAATAAATTTAATAGCTGACTTCAGTTTCAAACAACTCCTTGCCAATGAAGTTACCCTGATGAAATCTTACTACTACTTTTGACAAAAGTCATTGTTGGAATTTCATTTACCCTGAGGTTTCTGTAGTTGTGTCATAAGTTCATCCAAGTTATCCTTTGCACAAGGCAAATCCATCTTATTAATGGCAAGAAGTGCAGGCTTTGTTACAAGTTCCTCTTTGTAGAGCTCCAGTTCCTTAAAAAAAAAGTAAATTTCCCTTAATAAGTATTTGTAGTTTAACACGTGCTACTTCAATTTTATATCTCCTCTCTCATTTGTTCAATTGCCTAAATAGCCTTTCCTGCCTAAGCAACTGTGAGATTGACTCAGGTGCTCAAGGTTGATATATTAAAGCAGTGTGACAGAAGAAAATAATGTTCAGCGATTCAGTAATTTTTTTGCTCAAAGACAGATTTCAGTAAACAGGCTAGCTCATTCTGAAATACCTCTTACAAAAAGAATGACAGTTTTGGGTTTTGTTTTTTTCTGATATCCACAAACACAAAATCAATTTCAGAAAAACTTCAAACCTATAAAACATGTAAGAAAATCCTTTAGAGAGTTTCCTAATTCTTAAGCATTTTAATGAACTACAATTAATATCAGAAAATCACAACCATGAATAAACTAAACAGCAATACCCGAAATTTAGAATATTAAGCAACTTAAGTCACACAGTTAGAGATAAATTTGAAATTACATAATATGTATTATTTTAATCAAAAGCATAGTTAAGAGATGGAAACAGGGAATGTCTACAAAGCTGGGGCCTGATGTCTCATCTCTGTTAGGCTGTGCAGTAAGGGCATCAAGGCAGGGGTTTAACTATAACCATGTATTCCTACTTCCTAAAATGCTACTGGATCAGGGAATTCAAAATGAGTCTTTTTACCTTTACTTGGCTGTAAGAAATATCCCATATGCTGCACAGATTAATCAGTGATATGATTAATTATGTGGTGCCCAACAAAAACTAGAGCCGTTTCTTCTAGACAAGTGAAAATAAAGACTTCATCATTTTGGCAAATCCTCTTTGTTAACTGGCCTTATATTATAAATCCAGAAGACACACTAACACTTGAATGTTTCTGGATCAAAACTGAGCCACTTTCTCAGCTCAACACATAACTACAACTGTCAGAAAGGAAGAAGAGAACTTACCTTTGTTAGAAGCAATATAGTTTCAAATGCTGTTCTGAACTGAGTCTTAACAGACAGCTGAAACCCAGAAATATCAACCTGGAAAAGTTACACAAAAAGCTCTGTGGTATTAAACTATGATACAGTATCGAGGTACTCTTCATCAACTACTTTGCCCTGGACTGTCCATGTACATGCCTTCACTCCCGGGCAAATAACAGAGGGCAACTGTACACCAAAGTAACATCATAAAGAGGCACAAACTGGTTAGCTCTGATACAGTGTTTCTCAAAGGCCTGGCTTTTAAACCTCTTAAGGGCATGTTACAGAAAAAAAAAAGGAAACAATCACTCCACGCTTTAGTTATGCTTGGAACATTTCACTGTTCTAAATTAGTTTGAAATTTTCAATGCTAAATTCTATTTAAGGATTTAATTTATCATCTGTCACTGGAGTGTTCCATTCTGTAAATAGAATTGCAGCTATATTTATCATAAAACATGCAAATTACAATCACTGTCTTTGATAACTGTAAATTTTATTTAACTTACAACTAAGAGAAGCTGTTTGGTTCTTTCTACATGTTTCAGAAATTTGTGGCCCATCCCTTTGTTTGCATGTGCACCTTCAATCAGTCCTGGGAGATCAGCTACTGAAATCTAGGAAAAGAAAAGTTTCAAACAAAATACTTCCAGTAAGCAAACCCAGGGATTTTACACTATCAACAGTGATTATCACTTTACATAAACAAAAGAACCCAGACAAAACAATATGCATTGGCTGTTTCAATACATTTAGAACCTATCACTAGAAGCAGATTAAACAAAATGCTGCTATCACACAGACCTGGTGCTCCTCATATGCCCCATCTATTCATTTATAGCTGTCTGCAAAGTAGAAAATAGAGCAGAGATCTTGCAAAATTTAGCTATTACCTGATAATAAAACAGACTCTGAAAGGCAAGCAGATTAGCCTATCGCATTTGTATAGAATTCAAACTGTCACTGGAAAGAAAATAACGTCTGTTCATTCTGACTACAGAGTATCATTACTCCAAATACAAACCCACTTAATACTGCTCCCCTGAACATGAGAAGATACAAGGATTTGACTTCTGCTTTTCAGCTCAAATGAGTTTTGATCAGTCAATCAGCTTCCAGACAGAGCTCAGCAAAGACTGCCACAATGGACAGGGACCTTGTAATTTTCTCTGCTGATTGAGTTGTACACAGTTGTAAAGGAGAGCTGAGGCAGACCAAGAAAGAGCAGAATAATGAAACCGCCAAAATAGCTACTCAGTATCTCACAGAAAGCTAAGACAGTGAAGTAAAGAAGAGCAAAGGTAGGGTCTTCAATCTGTCTAATGCCCATTTAGACAGGAACTGGGTTCAATTAAATGATGCCTGAAGCCAGCATACCATAAAATTTCCAGTGTGCTTCCTACTGCAGAAGGGGCTCAGATAATCTGGTAGAAAATGTAAAGGCTTCTGCTAGTTTACATGATCTTGTACTGAGACCTGGAAGTCAACTCCGATTCTCTACCTTTGTCTTTTCTTTTCCAAGTAGTAATGACAAACAGCACCAGGTAACTTGCACGTATTTTCTTTTTTTCAATGTACTAAGATAAAAGAAGCAAATTGCTACATTTTTTTTTAAAAAAAGTTCTGTAGGAAAAAAATATTAAGTCATTGTCCCTTGAGTGATACACGAAAAACACCTCAATTATTGCTCTTAATTACGTTACTTATATTGTTTTGCTTTCAACAGTTGCGATACCGAGAGTACTTCCTCTTACTCGCCAATCTTCCCTGTGATCACAACCACTAGTTCCCTTGACTTTAGAGAAGAGGTGATTTGTACACAGAGTTCCTATGTAGCACCCAACACTGTGGTATAAAAACCATGAACTGCAGAAATGACCAACATTAAGGATCACTGGCTCCGGTAAGAAACAGACGTCAGAAAAGAAAGCCAGGAGTGCAAGTAGACCTCTTGCTGGAGAAAGATACATTAGTAAGAGCCAGAGCTCCTCATTCATGGCAGACACTTTTTTGAAAAGATTGAAAAATCTTGTTTTTTGCAGCATAGCTTTCTAGGATAAGCTCCTCTAAACTAGCAGAAAAATTGAATATTAAAAAAAAAAATTCCCTTAGACATGTTGCATCTCTACAGGGAACCAGACAAACTAGACCTGCTTCCTTTAACACACAATTTTGTTGAAGTTTGTTAAATGAAGGTTTCAAGCATCAGCTACTGAATCTCCCTGACATTACTGCTTCTGAAAGCAATGCCAGCAGTTTTTTGTCTTTTCATATTTGAGGGTTATGCTTTTCTGGTTAACTCATCTGAAGCCCTTTCATCGCTTGCCTTTTATCTTGAAAGTGATGAGTCCAGTGCTGCATGTATCATACACTTGAAAAACAAAGTAAAAGCACATGAAAGAAGATTCAAGCTTGAGGAAAGAAAATGTTTGCTGCAACCTTATGTGAAGTAGTGGTTCAAAATCTATTAGTAAGAATCTCATTTAGCATTGATTTCCCCTGTCAGTGGATAATGTAGAAAGGATTCCAGGCACCACATAATTATCTGACATTTACCTGAAGAAGCTGGGTGGAACAGAGTTCACAAAAATTAAGGTAGTAGGGCTGCAGCTCCACCAGTCCTGCAGAGCTACAGCCTACCACAAAAGGAACTGGACCCAGGTGCCTCACCTCTCAGTAGTGCACTATCCTGGCTGTTCAGAAAACGACTATCACATCATACTATTCTAGTTTTTTATTAAAAACCAACCACCAACAAAAAAACCTCACACCCCAAAACCCAAACCTAACCAACCAAAAAAAACCCCAATAAAACCACCACAAACATAAAAACCAAACTACAAAAAAAAAAGTTAGAGCAGCCAACCTGAAAGCCATAACAGGAAGTTACAATAACAGGGCTATAATCACAAAATTCCCTGTCATTCACTAATGTAGATCTTCAGATATTGGACAGATCTGCTACTATTTGAAATCCATTTGGAAAATTACTCAGTTCAGAGCTCTCTGTATAGGCAACTTGCAGAAAATTTGCTTCTTCTAAATAAAAATAACAGGCTGGTCTCTGAAATGGATTTTTTTCCAAGTCCTAAACCTGTAAGAGCATACTAGGACACAGCAATCTCAATTCCATAGACAATATGACACCTCTAAGATTATAAGGCAGAATTAGAACCACAGCAAGAAGGAAAAGGAAAATGAGAAGCCATTTATTAAAGTGTCATGAAATCAGCTCTACATCATATTACTGTACTACTATAAAAGTCTCTTATTACTTTATAAAATAGTACTTTTTCCACAACTCCTGTTAAGTCCATGCAATTGCATTTGATATGAACACATTATAAATACACATATGAGAACACCTACAAGTTTTCATTCTCTTTCTGAAATTGTTAGCAACATAACTAGTCATTATACACAATTTTAAGAAACGACCAAAATGAACTTTCATACCAACCTGCTTATAATCCGCATACAGGATCTGTCCTAGTTCAGGCTGTATTGTTGTAACTGTGGCAAGGGGATAGGAAGAAAACAGAACCGGTTTTAACATTTAAAAAAATATTAATGTTACAAAACATTTAAATATTGTAGGACTTTCCCAGTACATTTAAATTAAGCAAATGTGCAGTACCAAAAAAAAATAAAATAGGGAAAAAGGATAAAGAAAAATCAAAACAAGACAGAACAACATTAGACCACAAAAAAACCCAGTGGTTTACCAGGTCTCGTCTCTTTCTGCAGTTCTGCTCCAGTCATCCCAAAAAGGAAAAAGTGAAGCTAGAGAAGTCTCAGACACAAAAATTATTATCTAGACTATGGATTAGCTTCCAAACAGGGATAAATAACGAAAAGCAAAGTGAGGTAGGACTCTTCAAACTGAGAAAAACACCACAGAGAATCAGGAGTGGTGCAAAAAGGTTGGTAGGAATTATCAGTACTTGTACTCCTGCTTTTTAATTAAAGAAGATCAGACAAGTAATCCTAAATAACTGATAAAAAAATAATAAAAAATTTCTGTCCATTTTTCAGTGGATAGATTAAAACTCCTAAATTTTCTCTATTGCAAGTGGTAGCAAATTCCAAAGCATACAAGATGTTTATGCAAATGAACTTGACATTACATATTTGGTAGACTGAGGATATTACACACCACGGAGAATCTCAGATGCAATAAAATAGACTGAGACTAAAATAAATGTTAAATACACCCTGCATTAACAGTCACGTATACATGAAAAACTGAGGTGGGTAAAGGAACTGGACACTGAAACAGCAAGTATCTCCTTGAAATATTTCTTATAATTAAAAAAAAGGGCAACATTGCTATCCCCTATTCTTTATTATAAACTTTCATTATAAACCTTTATTATAAGCAAGTCAAAGAAAATACTTCTTGCACTCAGGAAATATTACTGCTCTAAAAACAAGAGTATGAACATACATGCATAATTTGCAATCTCAGGCTTGGCATGAGAAATCTTGCTTAACAAAGATGATTTTCCCGCATTTGGAAACCTAGAAGGAAAGTCAGGATTTATACATTGAATAAACACCTGTGTGATTCCTGTATATTTTATTTCCAAAAGCATTCTTCAAATTCAATGCTATCAACTCATTTTTGCACTCATCTACTCAGACTTTTTGTTTTTACAAAAACAACAAACCCTAGATCATTATGATTTATTTTTTGACATCAAATCTGAATAACTCTTCTAAAAGCAACAACACTTCCCAAGGATGCAGGCAGGAGAGTTATGTAAATACATGTGTAATAGATTTTAGGGAAATCTTTCGAAGTCACTCAGACACAAGTGCAGCATTACCATCCAGGTATACTTGAATTCAGTCTTCAAGTGCTATAGCTAATTTTGTAAACTATGCTTGCATTCTAAAAAAACTGTGATGCAAATACCTCTTATCAGTTGGATTTACAGTCTCTTGGCATACATATAATGGTTTATGAAAGTCTAAAATTTAAGTACCAATGACACCTATGCTACAGCTCAGCTAACATAGCAAAGCAAATGCAAACTCTGTGAGAGAGAGAATTTGTGTATATAGACACACACACACATGGACAGTTTATGTGTGTTTTTAGGGCAACAAAGTTTTATGCGGGATACTGAAATTAGCATTTACCTGTTTTGTTACCAAATAAAACAAAAAATACCAGGGAAGCCCAAGGTGCTGATCTGTGCAGACCTGACTGTTGTAACCTTTTCCCTTTACAAAGTACAGCTATACCTGCATACTAGAACAAACGTGTTCCTTAAGGGATACACTAGCTTTTACAAAAGCTTCCTTACGGAATATATCTACCCATTGAAATGGAAACCTAAGTTAAAACTGAAATTGTAACACATGCTTGTTCCAAAGATTAACCTGAGCTGTAAAAGTCACAATAGCCTCGATCTATGTAAAATTTGAAGTTAGTGCTGACATCCAGGGATAGATTTCAGTCCTCACTCTTAGCACATGCTCCATCAAGAAAGACCACACAAGACTTGTGTTCCAGTCTCAGTCACAGACAGCAGATATTCACCACAGCGTTATCAAAGAAAACTGTCTACAGGCAACTGACCATGGTCACAAGACACAAGGCAAGTGTCCCACAGAAAACCATATACTCTGCACTTGAATACATCAGAACCACAGCCTGTTAACAAGGCTGGCGTTACCTTACAGGCCTTTATAAAAGCACAGAAACCAAATCTTTCTTAAAAGAAAGAAACTCAGTGACTCCTGTTATAACAGGGAAACTACTGAGGGTACTTTTAATGCACTCTGATGTTGAAAGATGCCTTAAAGACATTCCAGAAGGTTACTCTGGTCATCTCCTCGAGTACACATTTTGTTTCCACTGAGGTACAATATGTTCTTTGAAGCTTAAATTGCAATCTGGACTAACACATCACAATCTGTACCCAAACCTGAAGGGCTTTTCTCAAGTCTACATGATCTTTTTACCTCATCTAATAGCAAACCACTTGCAAAAACAGTAAAAATAACAAACACAAAGAGATCAAAGTACAACCACAAACTATCAGAGGCTGATTCATATTCTCAACAAGAAAATTATATGCTCCTCTAACTGACTGATAATGATTTTTTGAAGGCAAACTGTCAGCTAAAATACAAGATTAAAGAAGCACCAGTGTCACCAGTACTTTCACATTGACTAAAACAAGAAAAAAATTCTGTCATGTAGTTACTGAAGATCATTTGAAAATTATATAACTTGAGATAAATTTTATATTAATAAAATTATTTCTAATAAGAAAAAAGGGAAAAATATAGCTAGAAAACCATGCTGTCATCAAGTTTCCATTCTTTACTGTTATATACCAACTAGACTATTGCCACCTCAAACTCGTCACTTTTTTTTCCTATGGTTTTTATTAATAAGGACCACAAGGCTGATCTATGTGTAGCAGATGCTGGATAGACCAGTAGTTGTACAAGTGCAGGTTGTTGAAAGCTCTCTCCAAATAAAAATATATCTATCTGCATTGCTATAAAGCAGCAACATTAAATGCAAGTCCTACTGTTCTAGTTTGTAATTACCTCCTTCCAGTGTTCCAAGCTGTTTATTTGGGAAAGCAGGCAACACAGACTTTGGAACTCTCTTTAGAACTGCAACTGAAAGGATCCACCTGTACCAGTGCCCTGAAGTCAAACATGCAATATGGAGTGTTCTTGGCTCTGTTTTGCACCTCCTACTTACCTCATAAATATTAGCTAATAGTATTGTGGCAATCACCGCAATTGCTAAATGCAATTATATTCCTAATTATATATTATCCTGATTCAGTAAGTCCTTCACTCACAAAAGTATAACAAATATTTTCAAAATGTTAAAGTTAATAACTTTAAACTCAATCTGATTTTTTCAAGCTGCAAGTAATTTAAGTGACAATGCAAATGTACAATAACACATCCTCCAAACCCTCAAATTTATTTGAAATTACATTTGAAACTTACTGCTTTGTTTTCTAATATCAGTTTTCAAACTACAGTACTTACCCAACTAAGCCAATATCTGCTATAAGTTTCAAACCAAGATGAACAGTTCGCTTCTGACCTTTGCAAGGCAAAAAGTTTGTAGCCAAAGAGCCTCCAAGACCTCCACGAGCCGCTAAGAATCTCTCTCCTGTTGCATTAAGCTCTCCTGAAAATAAATTCAGTAGTGAAAGAACTCAATCCCTTGCAGTAGTTCAGTTGTGATTTTCCCCTTAAACGTCTCCCTTCACGTGACAATTTTCTGTATCCTTCCTTGCAAGAACTGTGCCCTCAAGGTCATGGTGATTTTACTTTTTTGGAACAAATGAAAGCCATCACACCCCAGTATTCTTCTCTGCCATACAGAAAAGCACAGACAGCAAAGTATGGCCAAGATGGTGGTTCTGAAGCCTCCAATATTTGAATTCAGGAATGCAAGGGAAAATCTGCATTGATAGAAATGTGGCTCCAGCAAACCATTCAAATGTTCTGTATTTTTCCATTAAGATGCAGGCGATGGCATCTCTCTTAGGGTCAGAATAATTAAAACAAAACAAAACAAAAAAGCAACATTTGAATATCTTTAGCCACTGATATGCCTACATCATAAACAAATCTTGGAATACATCCAACTTAGTTAAATATCCAAACCAGAGAAATTTGTTAATTTAATTCTGAACAGTCTGAGAAACTGCAAAGGAACCACTGAGAGCTATTCCAGGAGCACTGCATTGAAAGAGATCTGGTATTGAAAGAAATCTTCCTGGCGAGTAAAGAACAGGTATGTATTTTAAGTAACTTGAAATGCTGACATTCAGCAAGGATCTTTGACTTTTAAGCATTTTCATAATTCAGTAAAGATATAGGGACACTTACTTGGGTTTATGGAGATATAATTTATGTGAGGTCATGAATGGTTCTGTGGAGGATCAGTATGGCTTCCAGACATTCACTTGTTTCCAGTGGCAAAGTACTTGCATGTAGTGATACAAACCAACTACTGCTAATTTCTGGAAGGGGTCCCTGCTTTTGCAATAATTTCCACAGTGTATTTGTCAAGTCTTCGTCCAAACAAAGAAAAACACATTGGAAAATGTGTAACCTTAAAACATCCTAGCATTAGAAATCCACCAGATGTTATCAATAAATGTGGCAAATACTAGATACATTAAAACAAAGCAAATGTTCTTACCAATCTGTTTGCCATCATCATCAAGAACTGAAATACCCATAGGCACATGAACTTCACAATCTTGTCCTTTTTCACCTTTTAGAGCTCTAACACTGGGAGAAATTAAACCAAGCTTAGTAACTTAAGATGACATTTTGCTTTCGGGAGAAGTTGAAAATAACAACTTTCATCAAGCAAACTCTTACCTGCTGTTGGCTCCTGTTCCAGCCACAAATCGCTTCTGGGGATATTTCTCCTTAACGCTCTTTAGGGTAGTCCTTTCTCGGGCGACGAACCAGACATCACCACCTCTTCCTCCTTCCCCTCCCAGATTAGGATAACCCATTCCACCAGTTCCTCCTCTCACATAGACTCGCAAATCGTCTATTAAGTTGCCGTACTAATAAAACAATAGTTTCAGTATCAGTTAATTATGTTCTGTTTATATTTCGTCTTATAAAAACGTGTGTAGAACCGCATGGATAGGTCTTTGATGGCAATAAATGAAACTTCAGAAAGCAGACGCGTAAACCTCCAAAATAGTATTTAATAAATGTTTGGCACGTCTTCCCCGGCAGCGACACCGCACGGCGCGCAGGGCCCAGGCAGCGGGCGGGCCGCTGCGCCGGAGACCCGCGTGTGACCCAGCGCGGGGCACCACCGCCCGCCCTGCCAGGCCCCGGGCAGTGCCGCCGGGAGCACGGGAATTCCCGGGGAGGCCCCAGGAGCGGGACCGCACCTCCCTGCCAGCCCTCCCCGCCGCCCGAGCCCCGCCTAGCGGCACCGTCCCCAGCGCTCCCCGCGCCGGCCGCACTGACCTTCCGCAGCACCGCCGCGCCGCACCGCACCATGGCGGGAGGAGCCGCCGCCCGGGCCCGGCCCCGGGGGCTGCGTGGAGGACACGGGGCAGGAGGGCGGGCGGGCTCCGG